>MINK01173667.1:0-28687 GCA_001735545.1 Phormia regina
TTTTTCAAACTTCGAATTTATGTTCGAATTTTCGAAAATCACAAAAATGGCTCAAAATGAAGTTTTTTTTTCAAATTTATTCCATATCATTATTATTTTCATATTCTAGATTAGTTTTTTAGCATTTCGAGATGATTTTTCTAACTTCGAAATTAAGTTCGAATTTTCGAAAATCACAAAAATGGCTCAAAATGTATATTTTTGTTATATTTCTTTCAAATCAATATTATTTTCATATTCTAGATTAGTTTTTTAGCATTTCGAGATGATTTTTCTAACTTCGAAACTAAGTTCGAATTTTCGAAAATCCCAAAAATGCCCCAAAATTTAGAATTATAACAAATTTATTCCATATCATTATTATTTTCATATTCTAGATTATTTTCGTCTAGATTTCGAGACGATTTTTCTAATTTCGAAATTAAGTTCGAATTTTCGAAAATCCCAAAAATGGTTCAAAATATAGATTTTTGTCAAATTAATATTATTTTCATATTCTAGATAAGTTTTTTTAGTATTTCAAGACGATTTTTCTAATTTCGAATTTAAATTCGAGTTTTCGAACATCAAAAAATTTACTCAATATTAAAATTTTTACTAAAATTCTTTGAAATATTTATTACTTAAACATTATAAAGCACTTTTTTTATAATTTTATCAACATTTTAGGAGTTTCGAAATTAATTTCGAATTTTCGAAATTAACTTAAAATTTATATTTTTGCTAAATTTCCTTATAATTCGATATTTTACGTTTCCTATAGTTGATATAGATTACTTTTAAGTAATTTTTTGAATTTCGAACTTAAGTTCGAATTTTCGAACTTAGCTGAAATTGATATTTTTGCTATGTAATATTCATATATAATAAGAAATTTGAAAAGTGTTTATTTTTTCGTTAAAATTTCTATATTCGAAAATCAAAAATTCTAATAAAAAAATTAATTCCAGGATTTTTTTTTAAGTTTTTTCTATTTAATTTTATTTATTTATTTATTTTTTTATTTTATAATTTTTTCTTTTAATTCTTTATATTTATATTTAAATTTATTTAATTTTTAATAAAAATAATTTCAAACCTTTTTTCAATTATAATTTATATTTTTTAAAATTTCAATCATTCATAATATATTTCAAAAGCTTTAAATAAATATCATTGCTTTCTTTGTAAATCTTTGAAGAGTATTTATTTTTAACTTTAAACTCTTCAAGTTTACTACCTGCCTTATAATTCATTGTTATTGGTTTTGTGTTTACTGCATCCTTTTTTAATAAAATACCAAAAAAAACGCGGGCGTTAAAACAGCAGCTTCTTTTTTGCAACAACAACAACAATTACCACCACATTTTTACTTTCAAACCCCTGTTATATTTAATACTCATTTAACACATAAACCTTTAATAAAAATTGTGCCAAAAAATATAGAACAAATTCTTTCTCTTACCCTGGCTCTTTGTTCCTCTTAACAATGCTCCCACATTATGCTCAATTCAATAGCTTCCCCCCAAAAACTAACAACAAACTATTAAACTTCTAAGCTTCGTTTTTTTTTTTTTGGCGAAGTTATAAATAGCAACAACAACAACATTTCGCATTAACATAAATTGTTGCTATGTTAATAAAATATTTAAATAGTTGTTGGGTTAAGTAAAAAAATATTGTTGTTGCTAATCTAAGAGACTAAAAAGGTTCTTTGGAGTGTAAAACTTGAAAATTAAAGCTACCAGATTAATAAGAGTTGTTAATGATCTTATAAAAGGAATAAAATTTCCTTAAATTAATTAATAACAATTTTTTAAAAAATAATATACATATATTTTTTTTAAATTTATTAAAAAATCCCTTTTCCCCCCTGAAAAAAGTAATTGAAAACCAAAATTTGTATTTTGTAGTTAAAATAGTCGTAAAAACACTTACACTTACTAACACTTTCAAATTATTTTTTTATGTTTATTTATTTTTTTTTTTGTGCTTCTTTTTTAGTTGATTTCTGTGTTGAATTTCTAAATTCATTCTCGAAAAAATCGTAGATATACAATGAAATACACGAGTATGAAAATAAAACAAAAAAAAAAAAAAAATATTTCATTCAAATTTTGTCTTCAGTTATGTGGTTTTTAGTTTGAAACTTGTTTTTTATTATTATTTTGTTTGTTGTTTTTGTTGCTGCTGCTGTTAACGACAAAATTTGCTCAAATAAATTTTGTATGTGTGGTTGTGTTATTTAGTGGCCCAAAAACAACAACATCAATACAAGAATGAAATAAAAAAAAAAACAGTGTTAGATATTTTGCCGAATCTGGTTTGAGATTTTGGAATTGTTTTTAATGCCCACTACTATACATATTTGCAAAAACAAAAAAAGTAAGGGGAAGTGGTTAGCATAAAAAATAGTTTAAATAAATTTTAAATAAAAGAACCCAAACAAATCGAATAATCGATTTAATTAAAATAAAAAATAAAACAAAATAATTTGAGGATTTTAATAAAAAAAAATAGAAAATATTAGTTTAAACAATTTAATAATGAATACAAAAATTAAGCAAAAAATCAATACATAAAAAAACGATTATTCGGTTTAACGAATAATCGAATAATCGATTATTCGGTTCAAAAAATAATCTCAAACCTGTTCATTCTATTGCCAATTTAAGAACATAGAAAAAAATTATTCGAATAACCGATTAATCTATTTTAAAAATAATTAAAATACATTTTTTTTGATTCTAATATAATTTTATCGAAAATCAATTTTTTGAAAGTCGATTATTCGAATAATTAAAAATTAATACACAAACGAAGTGTTTAAAATATATATTTCCCATTAATAATAAAACCATTTGTTTGGTAAAAATATTTTATTTTAAAATCAATTTTTTTGATAATCGATTATTCGAATAATCGTGTAATTAAAAATTAATACACGAACAGAGTGCAGAAAATATATACTTCCGAATAATAATAAAACCATTTGTTTGTTAAAAATATTTAATTTTGAAATCAATATTTTGAAAACTCATTTTTTTTGATAATCGATTATTCGAATAATTAAAAATTAATAAACGAACAGAGTGTGTTTCAAATATATATTTCCCAATAATAATAAAACCATTTGTTTGGAAAAAATATTTAATTTTGAAATCAATTTTTCGAAAAATCAATTTTTTTTTTTGATAATCGATTATTCGAATAATCGAATAATTAAAAATTAATACACGAACAGAGAGTTAAAAACATATATATTTCCCTATAATAATAAAACCATTTGTTTGGTAAAAATATTTTATTTTAATATTGATTATTCGAAAAACCAATTATTCGGCTAAACGAATAATCGGATAACCGTATTAACACGTTTTAAAAAAATTATTAAAATACAGTTTTTGTAAAGACATTTAGTTCTAAAAACGATTATTTAAAAATCGATTTTTGAAATATCGATTATTCGTATCAACGAATAATTAAAAATTAATACACGAACAGAGAGTTAAAAATATATTTTTCCGATAATCGAAAAACCATATTTTTCATTGTAAAAATATTTATAAAAGGTTTTAACCTTTTGCTAATTCTAGAAAATAATTTAATTATTCGAATAATCTAAAACGTATTTTTGTAAAAATATTTAATTTTAAAGTCGATTATTCGGAAAAAAGGGGTTTGAATAAAATATTATGCGAAAACCTAACCATTAAAAAATATTGGTGGTTCGTTTAACTTAATATTAAAAAAATGTTTTTTTTTTTTGTAAAAAAATTTAATTTTAAACACGATTATTCGGAAAACCGGGTTCTGAATAAACGATTATGCGTCTCAAATTTAAAAAAATTAATTAAAAACTTGGTCTTCGAATAGTTAATTAATAAAAAAACTATTATTTTATTTCACGAATAATCGAATAACCGATTACTGTTACACTCGTATATCTCATTATTGTTGTAATCGAATAATTAAAAAAAAAACATTTATTTTGTAAAAATATTTAATCTTAAAAAAAATAATTTTAAAACCCGAGTTTTAAATAAACAGTTATTCGATTAATCGAGTAAATAAAAACCTAATATATGAAATTATTCGGATTCGGATTAAAAGAATAATCGAAAACTTTAAAATCTTAATAAAATTGCTAATTAATTCATATTCATGTATAATATCCTGTTTGGGTTAACGAATAACTTAATAATCGGATTATTCGTATACCCGAACAATAGAAAATCGTTTCCTGGTAAAAATATTTACTTCTAAAGTTATTTATTCGAAAAACCGGGCTTTGAATATTTGGTAATATAATCGATTCATTAAAAATCTAATACTCGAAATTATTCGAATAATCGATTAATTAAAAATCTAATACTCGAAATTATTCGTATAATCGATTAATTAAAAAGCTAATACTTGAAATTATGCGATTGAATGAATAATCGAAAACTTGTATACACTATTCAAATCGCTAATTAATTCTTATTCGAATAATCGCTTGTTCCGTTTAACGAATAATCTAATAATTGGATTATTCGTATAACCGAATAATTGAAAATGGTTTCGTTGTAAAAATATTTACTTTTAAAACCTTTTATTCGGAAAACCGGGTTTTAAATAAACAGGTTTTCGATTAATCGAATAACAAAAACCCTAATATTTGCAATTATTTGGATAAACGAATAATCTAACACTTAAACATGTTAATCAAATTGCTAATTAATGAAATTAATCGAATATTAAATGAATAATTTAATGGTTTTAAAATATTCGAATAACCTAAAACAGTTGTGGCAGATAAATAAATTTTAAAACGATTATTCGAAAAACCGGGCATTGGACAGAAGATTATGCTCATAATCGAACAATAAAAAACTTGTACCTGGGACTATTAATTAATAAAAAAACATATTTTTGTGATAAACGATTATTCTTGCAAACGAATAATCGATTACTCAATTATGCGGATGATTTTTTGGATAATTAAATTATTGGTTAACAATCAAAAACTTGATATTCGAATAGTTTAGAAATAAAAAATATTCGAATAATCGTTTTCTCGGCAAACAAATAATGGCATAAACGATTATTCGGTTAAAAAACCGGTTACAAAAAATTTAAAATTTAATACTTGAGCAACCAATTGATATTAAAAATTTTTTATTCGAATAACGGGTTATTCGGTTAAGCGAATAATCGCGTAACCGATTATTCGATTAACAAAAAATCGAAAGGCATTTGTTTTTTTCTTCTGTTTATTATTTTTAATTAAATTATAATTTTTCTCTCTATTACCCGATTATTCGTTCACTTTAAAAACCGGTTACTTTTTAAATTTTTATGGTTTTTTAAGCGAAAAAATTCCACACATTTTTATGAAACTAATAATGCAATCAATTATTACCATATTTTTGGCAAATATATAAAAAAAATATGTTCATTGCTACAATATAATTTATTGACATAAAGTTGCGGTTAAAGGTTTTTGATATTTAATTTATTAATAATTTATGTTAATTATTTAAAGGTATGTATTTGTTTACCATCAATGATGATGATGATGATGATGTTTCATATGGCTAATAGTAGTAGTAGTAGTTGGTTTTTGCAAAGTAACAACTAAAAATAACGACAAATTGTCAAAAATAAATCCGGTTTACATTTTTTTATATTATTTTTTTTTTAATAGTGATTTCAAGAGCATTTATTTTATGTTTATTTCGGTTAGATGTTGTTTTTATTTCTCATCAAATATGTGACTTGTTTTCAAAAGAATTGTTATAAAAAAAAACAAATTCATAAAAAAAATATAAATTAAAAAGTGATTTTACGTTTGATTTTGATTTCGGTAAAAGATAAAAAAACTTAAAATTGCATTAATTAGCAATAAAATGTGTTATAATACCTAAAGGAATATATTTATAACAGTTGTATAACAATTAAAGTTAATGATAGTATAACATTTTAATGGGATATTAAGAAATCAATTAAATATCTATTTTTCATAAATCCTTTGCTTTAAAAAATCCTTTAATATGATTGCTTTCTTTATAAACTCTCTCTCTCTCTTCAAATCTCTTAACATTTTTCTCTTCTCTGTCTCTCCCTTTTTATCATAAACATTTCAAGGTTATTGTACTCTTTTTCTATTGAACTTTTATTGATCTTCTTCCATAAAAAAAACGATCGTTAAATATTTCAATATTTTAACAAAAAAAACTTAAACTTAAAAAATTATGTTTGTTAAAAAACACACACACACATACATACACTCATATAAAATTTTCAATGCCATGTTTCATCAGTAGTATCAAATTTTTCTTAAAATTCTTGGAAATTTCTAATGATTTGAACAATGTTTTATAATCGTCAGTTGTTGTTTTTTTTTTCTTCCTTAATTCAATGATGAGTAACTAATGCCACCGTTTTTTTTTTAATTTTGTTCTCTCGGAATTAGTGTCCCAAAAACCTTTTTAAAACAACTTGCAACATACAAGGATTTCAAGGGTATGAAATAAACAAACAACCAAAAAAAAAAAAAAAAACAAAAAAAAAAAGCTTTAATAAAAGCTTTTTTATGCTTTTTAGGATAAACGGAAGGTGTTCAAGGTTACCAAAGGAATGTTTTTGTTTGTTAAAGAATAAAAACATAATTAAATGAAGAGCTGAATATGCTACAGAGAGATTACAGTGGAAGAGAGTAAAAGAGAGAGGGAGGAAAGAAAAAGGTGAAAAAGGGATCAGTTTTTTTTAAAGTGGTACAACTTAGAGATTAAATTAATTAAAATAAAAAATAATTCAAGATTATTTGAATAATATATTAATTGATAATAATTTAACCGAATAAGCGATTATTCGAATAATCGATTAATCGAAAAAACGATTATTCGAATAATCGATTAATCGAAAAAACGATTATTCGAAAAACATAATAATTGATAATAATTTAAAAGAATAAGCGATTATTCGAATAATCGATTAATCGAAAAAACGATTATTCGAATAACATATTAATAGATGATAATTTAACTGAGTAAGCGATTATACGAATAACCGATTAATCGATAAAACGATTATTCAAATAACTTATTCATTGATAATAATCGACTATTCGTATAACCGACTAATTAAATTATCGAAACAATAAATAATTGATAAAAACGATTATTCACATAACATATTTATTGAAAATAATTGATTATTCGATCAACGATTAATTGAATAACCAATTAAGCGAAAAAAAATAGTAATCGAATAACTTATTCATGGACAATAATCAATTATTTGAATAACCGATTAATTAAATAAACAATTATTGAAAAAATAAAAAAGCAAAAAAGGATTATTCGAAGAATATATTAATTGATAATAATCGATTATTAGAATAACTATTTAATCGTATAACCGATTAATCGAAACAATAAATATTTGAAAAAATATTATACGAAAAACATATTAATTGACAAATATCGAATGTTCGAATAACAAATTAATCGAATAATCGAATAACCGATTAATCGAATAACCGATTAATCAAATAACTGATTGATCGAATAACCCATTAATCGTATAACTGATTAATCGAAAAAAAATTAATAATCTTAAAAAATAATTATGCGAACAACACATAATTTTATAGTAATCGATTATTCGAATAATCGACTTATTCGAATAACCCATTAATCGAATAAACTATTAATGCAATAATGGATAATTCTTTAATACAAAAATCGATAAAGCTTTAATTAGTGATGCAGTACTATATGAATAATGAAAAAACTAATTCACCAAAAATTAATCGAAAAACAGATTAGTTCAATAACCAATTAGTCAAATAGCCGGTTTGACCAAATAACCGAATAATCAAATAAACGATTAGTTTAATTCGAATAATGGATAAATCTCTTGTCAGAATAATTGATTAAACGAACAGTAACCAATTAATGGAATTACAAAAACACGCATAATCGAATAACCGATTTTTCGATTACTGGATCAATCGCTAGACACAATAAAATAATTGATTACTCAAACAATAACCGATAAAAGTAATAATCGAAAAACCGATTAAGTGAGTAACAAAATAATTAAACAACCGAATAAATGAATTATAAACGATTAATTTAATTCGAATAATGGATAAATAATTTATTAAACGAACAGTAACCAAATAATGAAATATCAAAACCCGTATAATCAAAAAAGAGTATTTAATCGAATTACTGATTAATCGAATAAAAATTAATTCAATAATTAATTAATCGAATAAGTAATTAAACAAATAAGTAATTAATCGTATAAGTAATTAATGGAATTGGCGATTAATTAAAAACCCGAATGACTGAGTAATCAAATAACCGTTTAATAATCGAGTAAACGAATAAATACTTAACAAATAAGCAAAATATGAAGTTATTCATTAACTAATTAATCGAATAAATTGTTAAGCGAATAAACCTTTAATAGAAACCCATTTGAGTGAAAACCTATTAATTAAATAATCGATAAATTATGAAACTAAATAAACGATAAACAGTTTAAGCGATTGATCTTTTAATCAATGAAACGATTAATTAATTGTATTTATTTTCTTTTTTAATCGAATAACCATTTAATTATTAAAGAAAAGGAAACGAATAATCGAATAATTATGTAAATAAATAATAATTATTTATAGATAACTTACCAAGGAGTCAAATCATGTATTAACGAATATAAAACTAAACTTCTAAGCAATTAGCGTTATAACCGATTAAATGAATAATCGAATAATTATAAAATCGAAGTAATCGTTTAATATAATAACATTATGTTCTATTAATCAAATAAATAATAAAACATATTAGAAAATATTAAGTGTTAAAGCAGGTTTTTAAATACAACATTACAAATAATTATTTTTAGTTCCTTATTTTCTTACTTTATCTTTCCCTTTCTCTCTCTCCCTCTTTCACTCTATCTATCTTCCTTTTTAATTGTCAAACCATTACCTTGGCAACAATTTTCTCTTTATTACGTTTTGAATTATATTTTTCTTTTTTTTTTTGCTAAATTGTAAAAACAATTTAAACTGTACCATACATAAACAGGACATCACTGCACACACATACACATCACAATATATATTTTTTTTAATTAATTTTTTTCTTGTGGCTCTCTACAAATACAGGTAAAAAATCATCTAATTTAGTTTAGAAAAATTAACGCTTTGACAATGAAAAAAAATCTCTGAAAGAAAAAAAAATGCATATAAAAGCGCTTATTTTGAGCTGCCATTCATCCCTCATGGGTTTTTTTGAAGTTCTCTTAAAACACATGCACAAATTGTATTTTATGTTGAAAAAAGTATGTATGTGAATGTGTGTGTGTCTGTGTACGTTGGTTTTTGTTTTATAACCCTGGTATCCGGATTACGAATTCGGTTAAATATACAACATCTGCTGCTGCTGTCGCTGCCAAAAAATAATAATAATAAAAAAAAATAATAATTGTGTATTAAACTCGCCTAAACAACCCTACAAACATACATATACATACATACATCGTATTTTACGATCATTGTGGCATATATGAACCACACACACATACATACATAGTTTATATGATCATGATAAAGGAGATGATAAAATTTTGGGACAGACGCCTGTATATAAAACAAACATTTCTTTCATTTTATATGTGTTCAAACACAACAACAACAACATTTTACTAACATAATTTTTAGTTTTGAAATAAAAAAATAAAAATAAATTTGAAAAGAGAATATGATTATCAATTGCTACCTTTTATTGAGGATTAAAAAAAAAAAACATATGAGTAGCTCTTAGCTGGCGTTAAGATCCTTTTTGGAAGCAGATTAAAGTAGAAGCATAGAAGAACAAATCCCATACTTTTTTATTGAATGAAAAAATCAATACAACAACAACAACTTTCTTTTAATATTTAATTTCAAACTATATTTTTGTTTATAAAACATTTTTCCTAACGTTCAAACTTAACACAAGTTTGATGCAACTTTAATTTAGTATACATCTTTAGAATGAAATAATTTGCTTCGACATCAAACCATTTAAATGTTGGTTGTAATAAAAATAACTTTCTGTCCCTTTAACCATCAAACTCTTACTCAGTTTGAGGTACTATGTTTGCTAAGTATGAAGTTCAGTAAGAAGCAAAAAATTTGAGAGCTTTAAATTCTATACATTAAGCGATCAAACTATGTTGCAACATTAGTTTTATAAAAATATGTTGTTTTTAGTTTGTTTATATTTCAAACTTAAATTGCTTCCTTTTTCTTAATCTTAGTAACAAGTTTGATGCAACTTTAATTATGTTTAAAGCTAAACTGCTAAATAATTTGTTTTTAATTATTGATTCAAGTTTTTTTGACATCCAATTTGTTTTTAGTTTGCTACAACATTTGCTAAGTATAAAGCTGAATGTATGTTTTATTTAGCTATAAAACTATGTTGCAACATACCTCTTTAAACTTAATTTAATTTTAATAACTAGTTTGAAGTCTTTATTATTAAAATTAATCTTAAGTTTGATGTAATTTTAATAAAAACCTGTACAGAAATAAGACTTTTTTAATGATCGAACCCTAGATTTAAGTAGCTTTAAGTTCGATTTGTTTAGACCTCAAACTTTAATTTGAAGCAACATTCGTTTAGTATGAAATGCTTCAATTAATCTCAAATTTAATATAATAATCACAGGAATATCTGATGTTTATGACTAGAATCTTAAAAACCATAATTTTTATCATGTTTGATACAAGTTTAAGGCATGTTTGTATAAAAAATTTAATTTCTATGATGTTTGATATAAGTTTGATGCCAGTTTGAAATGGTTTGAAGACAAAACATCAAACTTAATTATCACAAGACGATTTTTAATATCGAGTTTTACTAAAATTTCATAAAAAATTCGATTTAAATAATGTTTGACATTAGTTTGATGTCAGTTCGAAGCCTGTTTGAAGTCATTTGAAGATAAAACTCCAGGTTTTATGACCGCAAGAAGATTATTTAAATTAAGTTTTAATAAAATTGTATAAAAAATTTAATTTCTATGATGTTTGATATAAGTTTGATGACAGTTTGAAATAGTTTGAAGACAAAACATCAAATTTTATTATCGCAAGACGATTTTTAATATAGAGTTTTACTAAAATTTTATGAAAAATTTTATTTATATAATGTTTGATATAAGTTTGATGCCAGTTCGATCCCTGTTTGAAGTCATTTGAAGACAAAACTCCAGGTTTTATTACCGCAAGAAGATTATTTAAATTAAGCTTTTATAAAATTGTATAAATAATTAAATTTCTATGATGTTTGATATAAGTTTGATGCCAGTTTGAAATGGTTTGAAGAGAAAATATCAAATTTTATTATCACAGGAGGATTTTAAATATTGAGTTTTACTAAAATTTTATGAAAAATTTTATTTATATAATGTTTGATATAAGTTTGATGCCAGTGCGATCCCTGTTTGAAGTAATTTGAACAAAAAATTTGAATTTAGATTGAATTTAACTTATTTTATATCAAAATCTTTTAATTTATATGATGTTTGATACGGGTTTGAAGCGATTTGAAAGCAAAACACCAAGTTTTATTATCACAACAACATTATTTATGTTGATTTCTACAAGAATCTTATAAAGAAATTAATGTGTATAATGTTTGATTTAAGTTTGATTACAGTTTGAAGTGATTTACTAACGGTTTGAAGGGATTTTATTATTACAAGAGGATTATTTAAACTGATTTGAGGATAAAAACATAAAATTTTATTATCGCAAGAACATTATTTAGATTGAATTTAACTACAATGTTCTAAAGAATTCAAATTAAATGATGTTCGATGCCAGTTTGATCTCGTTTTGTTTCCAGTTTGGTGTCTTTTTTTTTAACGGGAAATAAAACCGCACATTTTGGTTGCATCATCTTTAACATCATTATCGTCATCATTATTGCCATCAAACTTATCAACAAGATCAACTAGATTGATGTATGTGATCTCATATTGATTAATGTTGCATGTTGTTAATCAATGTTTCTTCTTCTTCATATTTTGTTTGGGGTTTTCGTTTAAATAGTTTATGGGTCATTGACAAGCCAAAGAAGGTACAGTATATACAAAAAAAAAGTGCAGCACGTAGTACCGTTCATAAGTGCAACATTTACAAATAAACATTTTCATTCATTCATTCATATGAAAAATTCAATAATGTGAATCATCAACTACTACAACATTAACATCATCCTCCTTAACCGAGGACGATGACTGTTAGTGGCAAAAATAAAATAAAAAAACAAAAAACAAGGTGTAGTCGTTGTTTAAGTTTTTTTTTAAGGTCTTTCTTTTGGTACCTTTTTAAGCCTATAAACTGAATACGACAGATGCTCTTAAAAGTTTTTTTTTTTCGTTTTTTNAATTTTTTTGTTAATGTTGGCCAAAAATATTGTTGGNTGTGTATAACTCCAAAAAAAAAGGCCATCAATAAAAGTTTTTTTTTGTTGTTATTACATTTGCTTTAAACAACCCTTTTTTTGGGAAAAATATAATCAAAAAATGAACTAAAAAGAAAGTATTTTTTTTTTNNNTAAAATACATGAATTGCAGCAGGATCATTTGCTAAAGGAAATGACATACAAAAAAAAAACACAACTTTAATAATAAAAAAACGCAGGATAACAAAGAAAGCATTTCGCCGTTAAAAAAAGAAAGCCAAAGAGTCAGAAAGTCAAAAGGAATGAGAAAAAACAAATGTTCATTTAATCAACAATAAATTACATTTATCCTGGCCTTTCTTTTAGTTTAATTTTAAACATAGAAATGAACCCTTTTTGTTTGCTATAGGCCTATACACCAAATATTAACAACTGTTTTTTTTTTTTGCAAAAGTTATAAATTAGAACACTTGTTCTATCTTAACGGCAAGATCATCCCAGAATAAAAATTACCAAAAAATTAAATGAAAAGCAAGAACATATGAGACTAAGAATTGCAAAAAAAAAAGGCAAATGTTCTTACATTTATAGAAAAGTTTGAGCAAAATTCAAATAAAATAAATTTGTAACAAAAAATTCCAGGGGCCACTTATTTAATTTAAATTCTCTGAACTTAAAACATATTTTTTATAATAAATTCCTTAGTCATAAATTAGTTTGGGAACTAAAGCTTAAACTTTCGTTTTCTAAAATAAATTTGAAGCAGATTTACGAAAAATTTCCCAGGGGCCACTTATTAAGAAACAAATTTTTTTAATTTTTTGCACCATAAAATCCTTTGCAGACATTTTTTTGAGTAAAAATTTCTTATTTTGAAGAACAAATTTATTAAATTAACATAATTTTTAGTGGGGCCACTTTGGAAACAAAAACATTTTCAACTATTTTTTATTTAAATTATTATTTACAAGGTCTAGAGTAATATTCTGCTTCCACATATAAAATTTATATCGATTTGCAAAAAATTTCCCGGGGGCCACTTTTTATGATAATACATATTTTAATTTTTTGCTCATAGAAATTTTAGCTGACTTTGTTTGAGCAAAAATTATATATTTTGAAGCAAAATTTAGTAAATTTATATAAATTTTCAGGGGGGCCACTTTGGAAACAAAATCTTTTTTTTTAAATATTTTTTACTTAAATTATCATTTAGAAGGTAGAGAATAGAATTCCGCTTTCTTTAATAAAATTTACAAGGATTTGACAAAAATTTCCCGGGGGCCACTTTTTATGAAATTTTTTTTTTTTTTGCTCATAGAAATTTTAGCTGACTTTTTTTGAGCAAAAATTATTTTGAAGCAAAATTTAGTAAATTTATATAAATTTTCAGGGGGGCCACTTTGGAAACTAAAACTTTTTATAAATTATTTTTTAGTTAGAAAATTATTTGGAAGGAAGAGAATAGAATTCCGCTTTCATAAACAAAATTTACATGGATTATCCAAAATTTTACCGGGGGCCGCAAAAACTTTTTTATACTTAAAAAATTATTTAGAAGGTTTAGAAGAGAATTCCATTTTCACAATTAAAATTTATATGGATTTGCACAAAAAATTCTCGGGGCCACTTTTTATGAAAACAAATTTTTTATTTTTTGTTCATAGAAACTTATGCTGACATTTTGTTGAGTAAAAATTTCTTATTTTGAAGAAAAATTTAGTAAATTTATATACATTTTCAGGGGGGCCACTTTGGAAACTAAAACTTTTTATAAATTATTTTTTACTTAAATTATTATTTAGAAGGTAGAGAATAGAATTCCGCTTTCATAAGTAAAATTTGCTTGGATTTACTAAAATTTTCCCGGGGGCCACTTTTTATGATTTTTTTTTTAATTTTTTGCTTATAGAATCTTTAGCTGACTTTTTTGAGAAAAAATTATTTATTTTGAAGCAAAGTTTAGTAAATTTATATAAATTTTCAGGGGGGCCACTTTGGTAACAAATATTTTTTTAAATATTTTTTACTTAAATTATTATTATTTACAAGGTAGAGTATAAAATTCCGCTTTCACAAATAAAATTTACATGGATTTGCAAAAAATTTCCCGGGGGCCACTTTTTATGAATTTTTTTTTAATTTTAGCTGACATTTTTTTGAGTCTATTAAGATTAATTTTTCAGTCCTAAAGAAAAATAGCTGCTGTTATTAAAAAATTTTTTAATTTCTCTCAGTGTAATATTTTTTGAGCCTCATTGTTTAGTTACCTTTTAGTTCATTGACCTGACTTTAAAAAAAAAAACTCTTAACTGTGCAGTATAAACTAAATATAAATATGTTTGGACTATAGACAGACAAACATTTTTACACATAAGATGTGTATGTATTTGTTTTTATTACTTTTTGGTATTATAACCTGGTTATGAAACAATTGAAATTGTTGCTTATGTCTGCGGTTCTTAACCAAAAAAAAAAATCAACAAAAATACTTAACACACAAACATATGATAAGTATTAAATTCAGTTAAATAGCCAGTAAGCTAACCAACCAGCCAGCCAGTCAGTCAGTCACTCAACCAAACCACCAAGTAAACCATTGACCATACTTACTACCAAAGTAACAAATGTTTGTTTAAGAAAAAAAAAAAAAAACAGAAATTTTTGTTACTTTGTGTTGGTTATTTACCTAAAAAATTTTACAGTTTTGTTAACATAATTTTTTTTTATATATTTTTTAAGGTTAAAATACTTATAAATACTTAAGAAATTGTTAAAGAAATTTTATAACAACAATTTAATAAGTCAATACAAATGAGAGCAGAGAGATCAAATGAATGATAAATATTTCCTCTTGAAAAAAACTTTCAATGAAAATAACAACTAAAATTCGAAAAATAATTGCCTAGTTTTAGGCGCATCATAATATGATATACTTTAGGGAGTTTGTTGTACAGAATTTTTTATTTATTTTCTAATACGAATTCGAATTTTCTGTTAAGCTGCATTAACTAAAAAAAATTATCAAATCAAACATGTGGCCCCTGGGAAATTTTCTCTAGTTTAAAAGATTTAAACATTATTTTTATATAATTTACATCATTTCACTAAAAGCTAATATACTTAAAAATTTTTATAAAATTTTGTTTATTAGAAAAAGTGGCCCCTGGGGTATTTCCTTTATTTTCAAAATTTTCAGCAAACTTCTTACATAATTTGCATTATTTTGTTAAAAGTCCAAATAATTAATAATTTTTTTATAAAATTTTGTTTAAAAAAAAGTGGCCCCTGGGGAAATTTTATAATTTTGTAAAATTTTACATTTGTTTCTATATAATTGGCCTTTACTTTTTAAAGGCTAAATTGTTCAATAACTTTTACAACAATATTTAGAAACATAAAAGTGGCCCCTGGAAAATTTTCTTTATTTTGATGAATCTTAGCAAATTTCTTATATAATTATCGTCATTGCCTTAAAATCAAAATAATTAATAATATGTTTTATAAAATTTTGTTTATTAGAAAAAGTGGCCCCTGGGGAATTTTCTTTATTTTGAAAATTTTTAGCAAATTTCTTACATAATTTGCATTATTTGTTAAAAGTCTAAATAATTAATAATTTTTTATAAAATTTTGTTTAAAAGTAAAAGTGGCCCCTGGGGAAATTTTTTAATTTTGTAAAATTTTACATTTGTTTTTATATAATTGGCCTTTAATTTTTTAAAAGCCAACAGTTTCAATAAATTTTATAAAAAAAGTTTAAGAATAAAATTGGCCCCTGGGAAATTTTCTTTATTTTAAAGAATCTTAGCAAATTTTTCTATATAATTAACATCATTTCCCTAAAGCCAAAATAATTAATAATATTTGTTATAAAATTTTGTTTATTACAAAAAGTGGCCCCTGGTAAATTTCATTAAATTGTGAAAATCAAAAATTATTTTTTACCTAATTGCGCTTTACTTTTAAAAAGTAAAAATTTTCCATAAATTTTGTAAAAATTTGTTAAAACATAAAACTGGCCCCTGGGAAATTTTCTTTATATTAAAAGATTTTAACAAACTTTATGCTTAATTTGCTTTAGTTATGCCTTAACTAAAATGTTTAATAATTTTTGTTAATTTTTTTCTGTGGCCCCTGGTAAATTTGATTAAATTGTGAAAATTAAAAATTTGTTTTTACCTAATTGCCCTTTACTTCTAAAAATTAAAAATTTTCCATAAGTTTTATAAAAATTTGTGGAAACATGAAACTGGCCCCTGGGAAATTTTCTTTATATTGGAATATTTTAACAAACTTTGTAAAATATTAGTTTTTCATAGACTAAATTGTTTAATAATTTTTGTTAATTTTTTTCTAATAAAAGATGTGGCCCCTATGAAATTTTCTTAATTTTTGAACATTTTAAAAAACTTTTTTCATAATCTTCAAAAACTATAATAGTTAATAATTAATAATTTTTTATAATATTTATTTTCAAAAAAATATGGCCCGCCTCAAATTTTCTACATCATTTAACATGTTAAGTATTTTTTTAACAAATTACCTGCGTAACTTTCAAAATTAACATTTTGTAACGTTTTTGTTATTTTAGGTTTAATTAAAAAAGTGGCCCCTGGAAAATTTTCTTTACGTTAAAAGATTTTAATAGAATCTTTACATATTAAGCATTATTTCTTCAAAAATTATTACAATTAATATTTTTAATAAAATTTTGTTTATTAGAAAAAGTGGCCCGCCTCAAATTTTCTAGATTATAAAGAATTTTTAATATTTTTTAGAAAAAAATTAAATTTATTTAGTGTCAAATAAAAACTTTCAGCTTTTTTTTTCTTAAATTTTGCTTATTAGAAAAAGTGGCCCGCCTCAAATTTTCTATAACATTAAACATTTTAAACAAGTTTTAACAAAATTAGTTTATTTATTATTTAAACTATAATTTTTAATAATTTTCCTAAAAACTATTTTGTTTTAAAAAGTGGCCCCTGGAAAATTTTCTCTATTTTAAAAGATTTTAAGATAATTTTTACATAATAAGCATAATTATTTAAAAAACCTAAATTTTTCTTTAGTTTTGACAAATTTTATTTATTAGAAATAAAGGCCCGCCTCAAATTTTTTACAATATTAAAAATTTTAAATAATTTTTAAAAAAATTACATTTCTTACATTAAAAACTAATTTTTTTTAACATTTTTCTTAAAAATTTTTATAAAAAGGTGGCCCCTGGAATATTTTCTATATTTTTTTGGAGATTTTAATAAAATATTTTTTAATCAAAAATTATTTTTTTCAAAAATTTTAATAATTATTAATTTTTGAAAAAATTCTTTTTAGGAGTAAATGTGGCCCGCCTCAAATTTCCTATATTATTAAACATTTTTATGTTTTTTAACAAAATTATATTTCTTGCTTCTAAAATTATTTTTTTTTATATTTTTGTAAAATTTTACTTATTAGAAAAAGTGGCCCCTGAGAAATTTTCTTAATTTCTTAAAATTTTAAATTTGTTTTTACATAATTGATTTTAATTTTTAAAAAACTTAAATTTTAAAATAATTTTTGTTAATTTTTTTTTTTTTTATGTGAAAAGTGGCCCCTGGGATATTTTCTTGTTTTTGCAAGATTTTATTAAAAAAAATTTTAGGTAATATTAGTTTTTCAACAACTGTAAAAATTAATAATTAAAAAAATATATTTTTAAAAGGAAAAGTGGCCCGCCTCACATTTTCTAAATTATTAAAAATTTTAAGTATTTTTTTTTTTTAAATTTAGAGGCTTTTTTTTCAAATTTTCTTTTATTATTATGAATATCATGGGCCCGCCTGCAAGTACAAGATTTCCGGTTTATGTTTTTTGATTTAGATTCCCTTAATTTATTGTTGTTTTATGGTTAGAAAAGTACCTACGGATGTGTCTTTTATGCCACATAAAACATTATAATGTTGTCAAAACTAGCAGCTAATATCAAATATACTATGATTTGAAATTCCTTTTGATATTAGATCTCTGGTAGCTTGATCTTGCAACATTTGAATAATAATAATAATATTTTTTGTGATTAGAAAAAAAGGGTGTGAGTATTTTTTTGTGAGCTTTGATAGCTTTAATAATTTCTAAACCTTTTCTAACGGGAATTAGATTTAGAAAGAAGACAAAAAACATAAGAATTATTGTGAATGTTTATACAAACTGAAGAAGATCTTTAAAGATCTCTGTGTTATCGTTATAAAAGATAAATGAAGGATAAACAAATTTTGTGAGATGCGCAAAAACAGAAACTAGTTTTTCCCCTTCTGTAGCTAAGAAATAATAAAAAAATAAATAATTTTAATTACAAATTTTAATGTTTAGGTAAAAAATTATGTGAAGTAGAAAAAAAAAAGACATGATGTTTTTTTTTATATGAAAGACACATGTTGCATGCACCTCATATATAGATATATTTTCTGTTGGTTTGGTTTCAAACACATCGTTAGTAACTAATTTGCTTTCTATAACCCTTAAAGTTTAATGTTTAGAATTTTTTTTTTAAATTTAAATGTATCAATTTTTTTTCACGTGCTTTTTATGTGCCACAAAATGTTGCTTTTGTTTTTAGCAACTTGTGTGAGATTTCCGTGAAATTTTTTGTTAGATATTGTTTCTTTTTTTTTGAGAAAAGTTTTAGTTTTATTTTTAGTTATTTTAGAAAAAGGGCGGTTTTTTTTAGAAAAAAAAAACCCTAAATGTATCTTTTTTGTTGCATCTTGTTAGTAGGGGTATTTATTTTTTTGGAAATATCTTACAACAAACAAATCTTAAGATGACAAGGAAAAAGGGGTTTCTTTTTGTTAGATATATTTTTTTGGAAATTGAAAAACCTTTGGCCTTTTTTTGCCAAAAAAATTATAAAAAGAATAACAATTTTTATGTCATGTTTTTTTTTTTGTTCTCTAAAGAAAAGTTGGTTGTATCTGTGTCATTTGATTCCCATCGATTATGTAACATAAATTAGTTATGTTTGTTGTATAGTTTTCATATTTGATTGACACTCAAATTAGTTTTATTTTTTTATTCCTGCTTCCTATGACCAGGTTGTCTTTCAAAGCTTTCTTAAGGATTCTTTAACATTTATTTATTAGCATAACAATTAATTTGTATCTTTTATGTATATTTTTTCGTTAGCTTTAACATGATGATGAGGTGCTAATATCTATAATTTGAGGGTTATAAATGTTTAAAAATAAATGACAAATTTTAGATTATATTTTAAAGATAAAATATTCAAAAAAAGATCATCTAATATAAGAAAATTTCATTTAAATGTTAAAATCTCAAGAATTTCAAAGTGGCCCCCGGAAAAATTTCTACATTTATCAACATTTAGTAATTATTTTTTCATAGTTATCCTTACTTTTATAAAGGCTAATATTTTTTATTTGTTTTTTTAAATTTTAGTTATCATAAACTAAGGCCCGCCTCAAAAAATTTTTAATATTAAATATTTTTAAAATTTTTTTAATAAAATACATATTTTACTTCCTAAACTATAGTTTTGAATAATTTTTGTACAAAAAATTTTATGAAGAAAAGTGGCCCCCGAGAAATTTTCTATATTTCTTAAGATTTTTACAAACTTTTTACCTAATTGACATTAGTATTTCAAAAACTAAAATTTTTCATGACTTTTAAATAAATTTATTTATCATAAACTTAGGCCCGCCTCAAATTTTTTGAAATATTAAAAATTTGCAAAAATTTTTTAATAAAATTTCAATTGTTACTTCCTAAATTAAAGTTTGCAGTGGTTTTTTGTTAATAAAAAAATTTCACAAAAAAGTGGCCCTGGAAAAATTTGTATATTTTTTAAGATTTTTAAAAACTTTTTATCTAATTAGCATTAGTATTCCAAAAACCAAAATTTTTCATGACTTTTAAAAATTTTTATTTATTAGAAACGCAGGCCCGCCTCAAAAATTTTTTAATATCAAATATTTTTAAAATTTTTTTAATAAAATACATATTTTACTTCCTAAAATATAAATTGCAATAATTAAAAAAAATCATTAAAGTGGCCCCTGGGAAATTTTCTATGTTGTTTAAGATTTTTACAAACTTTTTACCTAATTGGCATTATTTTTTGAAAAACTAAATTTTTTTACTATTTTAAGTAAATTTAATTTTTTAATGAAAAAGGCCCGCTTCATATTTCTTTAAATATTAAAAATTTTCAACATATTTTAATAAAATTAGTTTTTTTATTTCCTAAACTATAGTTTGCAATAATTTTTGTAAAAGAAATTTTTTAGGAAAAAAGTGGCCCCCGAGAAATTTTTTATATTTCTTAAGATTTTTACAAACTTTTTACATAATTAGCTTTAATTTTACAAAAGCTAACATTTTTTACTACTTTTGTTAAATTTGATTTATTAGTAAAAAAGAAGAGCCTCAAAAATTTATTTTCAATTAGAAATTTTAACTAATTTTAACAAAATTGGATTTGTTACTTCTGAAATTTAAATTTTCAAAAATTTTTTGTAAATTTTATTTTCATGAAAAAAGTGGCCCCTGGTATATATTCTATATTTTTGAAGATTTTTTTAAAATTCTTTTACATTATTAAAATATTTTTATTAAAAGCTTAAATTTTTAAGAATTTTTGTTAAAAAAATTATTTATCGAAAAAGTGGCCCCCGGAAAAATTTCTAAATTTGTAAAATTTGTAAAATTTTTTTCTAAATTATGTTGTTATTGCTTATAAAAGTAATATTATCTATAAAATTCATTATGATTTTATAATTTTTTATCTATATTTGTTAAGAAAAAATTGTTTACAAATTTATTGCTCACAGCAGGATATTTTTTAAAGCTTTTTTTTTTGCTTAAGGAATCTTTTAAGAAGAAGGGGTCATTTCACTGATTAGGGGTGCATGTTTAATGAGGAAAAAAGCAAATATTTTTAGGTATGTATGTGCTGTTTATAACACTTGAAATTTAGTTTTAAAACAAATTCTTTTTACTTTTTTCCTTTTTGAAGGCAGTTTTCTATCACAAAGTTTAAAAAAAAAAGACTTCTTTAATAAAAAATTTGCTTTAAAAAGAAAAGAACACCACGGAAATGATTAGAACGTGCGAAAGATGTTTAAGTAGGAAACCCAAGGAAATAGAGGAGTAAAAAAAAAACTTAGGGATGAAAAAAAAAAAATAATAAAAATTGTAGTAGGAAAAATTCTAAGGAAAAGAAGAAGTTGTTTTGAGGTTTTCTTTTTATTTTTTTATTTTTAGTTTGACATTTAATAACACATTTTATGGTTGTTTTAAAGGCGTGATAAATACAAGCAATTGTGGGTTTAATTGGCCTTATTAAGCCATAAAAAATATGTTTATTTTCAAAAGATATAAAGGAAAGGAAACTACTTTTTAAAATACTAAACTACAAAATTAAATTGAAAAAATAAAAAAACTAAATGGAAATAAAAAATTAAACTAAAAATAAAAAAACTAATAAAATAAAAATTATTAAAAGAAATGTTTAAGAGTTAAATACCTTGAGGTGCCAGCACCTTCCATTTGCTGTCGATCTAAAGGTGGATCGAAAATTTGTTCACGATCCTCTTTTGATAATTCCAATTCGGCAAATTGATCCAATTCTGAAGCCATTTTTTTATGTTTGTTTTGCTTTCTTAGTTTTTAAGTTAGAAAATTTAAAATAAAATTTAGATTTTTTTTAATTTAGAATTTAATTTCAAAAGAATTTTGTTTTTGTTTTAAGATGGAATGTTTTTTTTTGTTTGTTTGTTTAGAAATTATTTAAAGAAACTTTTGAAATTTTGTTTTAGGAAAGAAAAAATAATCCAGATTTTGCTTTATGTTTATTGAATTTTTTAAGTCAATTTGCCAAAAACCTATAACGAAATAAAAAAAAGAATACAAATAAATAAATTAAAAAAATTACAAAAAAATATAAAATTATAAAATTTATTTGGAGGGGAGTATGAAAAGGGAAAGAGGAAAAGAAAGGAGCTTAAAATTAAATAAATAGCAACTTCTTTAGGGTCTTTTGATTTAGATGTCATTTAAAGACTGAAGTTATAGTTAAGTTTCAATGAATATTTATAGAAAAGATTTAAATTCCTTATAAATATAATAAAAAAGTTTATGGTCCTACGCACCGGATTATAATTTAAATAATCCTGTAATTTTATTTCTAATTTATTAAATATTTTCTTAAATTTTATATATTTTCTATATTCCTGAAGCTTTGCTTAAATGCTAACAAACATTTAAAAAAGAATTAATGGTCCTACGCACCGGATTATATCTTAAACTAATTTAATTAATTTAATTTCTTATCAGTAGTAAGCAAATTCTAGAACTTTTTTCTTTATACAAGAGCAATATATAACTTCAACTCAGCTTTAATGCCAACAAAATTAGTTCGAAAATTAATGGTCCTACGCACCGGATGGTAATTTAAATTATCATTTAATTTTGTTTCTAATTTAATAAGAAAAACTTTCCACAGATTTCATTTAAATTTCTCTCTCTAGAATTCTACTCCCTTTAAAGTACTAAAAACTCCATAGATTTCCTTTAAATTTCTCTCTTTAAAATTCTACTCCCTATAAGGTACCTAAAAACTCCTTGAATTTTTTTTTTCAAATCTTAATTTCTTTTATTCCTAGTTTCTCTCTTACACCTTTTGCTAAATTGCTTTTTTTTCTATAAACATTTTCCAACATCCTTAACATCCTTAAAGTGTCATAGAATTTCTTTTTCATTTCTATTCTTTTTTGGTTACTTCCTTGTTCACTCAATTGTCTGTCATTTTATTTCATTTTTTACTCTTTTTTTTCGTTGCTTCTCTTTGGTTTATTTTCTTTTCTTTTTGTTTTTTCAATTTGACATGTAACATGTGACATTTGTTAATGTTTTAGGTCATACAATTTAAATCAATAAATTGATTTTTACTCGGTCACAAAAATATATTAAAAAAAAAACACAACAAATTATGAGCCAACAGGCTTCTAGTAATGAATTAAGAGAAGAAAAAAAAAAACTTGATAAAATTATGTCAAAATTATGTGGTTGAAATGACATGTCATTTGGTTTTGGTTTTTTTTTATTGGTTTTTTATTATTCTTTCTCTTATGGCCTTTAAGGTGGCATGACATAAATGTGAACATTGTACAACTTAGTGAAATTGGTTAATGAGGTAATAATGTTAATGTGACATTTAAAAGGACAGTGGAATCCTTAAATAAATTAACAAAATATTTTCGTTATAAACTGGTAATAATAAGAGAATTTTAAAGTAATTTAAGATGTAAAAGGATATGCAGAAGAAGTTCTTAATGGTGTCACACGATCATGTCATTTGTAAGATCGAAAAGCTGTTATATAATACCAAAATCATATGTTTTAAACATTTAAATGCTTTTAAACACAGTAATAGTTTATAGTATCAGCTATATATAGTCTGGTTTATACTATTAATTGTACTCCAGTTAATTTCCTCTGCTCTAGTTTAGTTTACAGTCTCAGCTTAAATCTTGATTTTAATCTTAAATATAGTCTCGTTTATAGTATCAGCTATAGAATTGTTTTAGTCAACTTGACAGACTCTACGATGGTCTCTACTCTTAGCTGTAGTTCAGTAAATAGCATCAGCTATAGGCTACTTTATAGTTTCAGCTATACTCTAGTTTATAGTTTCGGGTGTAGTATAGTCAACTAAAACCTCAGCTGTAGTTTAATTTATAATCTCAGCAAGTCTGTTTTATGCTGTCAGCTATAGTTTATATTCTCGATTATAGTTTATAGTTGGAACTATAGTCAACTTTATAGTCTCAGCTATATTCCTGTAAAAGTTTCGACAAGAATTTTTAGTCTTAGCTAAGTGTATACTATAATCTCCTTTATAGTCTAATTAATAGTGTCAGCAAGTCTATTTTATCAGTATCAGCTATAGTTTACTTTATAGTTTCAGCTATTCTCTAGTTTGCAGTTTTGGGTGTAGTATAGTCAACTAAAACCTCAGCTGTAATTTAATTTATAGTCTCAGCAAGTCTGTTTTATACTCTCAGTTATAGTTTATATACTCGACTTTAGTTTAATTTATTTTATAGACTATAGTCTACTTTGTAGTCTTAGCTAAGTGTAACCTATAGTCTCTTATATTATCTAATTTATAGTCTCAGTAAGTCTATTTTATAGTCTCACCTATAAAATAGACTATAATTTAATTTATATTATAGACTATAGTCTAGTTTATAGTTGGAACTATAGTCTACTTTATAGTCTCAGCTATATTCTTGTTAAAAATTTAGACTGAGTTCAGCTGTTATAGTCAAAAGTCTTAATTATCTAGTTCATAGTTTTAATTACAATCTTATTTATTGTATCGGCTATAGAACTCTTTTTAGTTTCAGCTTTAAACTAGACTATATGCAAGTCTATAAATTACACTATCTCAGCTATATTCTTGTTAAGAGTTTCGACTATAGAATTATTTAGTCTCAGCTTTAGTTTGTAGACACGACTTTAGTTTAATTTATATTATAGTCTAGTTTATATTTGGAACTATAGTCTACTTTTTAGTCTCAGCTATATTCTTGTTACAATTGTTTAGTCTTAGCTGTTAATAGTCACAAGTCTTGACTAGTTTATGGTCTTTGACTATAGTCTAGTTTATAGTATTATCTATAGTTTTAGTTATTGTATCGGATATATAATTGTTCATAGATTTAAGCTAAACTATATACCAGCCTATAAATTAAACTATAGTCTAGTTTTCAAATAGTCTCGTCTATAGTAGCTGCTATAGTCTAATTTATAGTCTCTGCTATAGTCTAGCTTATAATCTCAGTTTTAGTTTACAGTCTAACATAATGTTTTATTTATAGTATAGGCTATAGCTTAGTTTATACTCTGGACTGTAGTCTACTTTATAGCCTCAGTAATATTATTGTTTTAACCTTCGAATTGTTTGTTTATAGCATCAACTGTATTTTAATTTATAGTCTCAGCTTTAATATAACTTATGGCTCTAATATAGTCTGGGAATAGTCTATGCAAATCTATTTTATAGTCTCAGCTTTAGTTTATAGTTTGAATATAGTTTAATTTATATTATAAACTATATTGTAGTTTATAGTTGTTTAATTTATAGTATTAGCTATATTCTTGTTAAAAATGTCGACTATTGAAGTGTTTATAGTCAAAACCACTGTCTAGTTTATAGTCTCGATTATTGTCTAGACTTTTTGTCTAAAGTATAGGTACATTTATATTATCGACTATAGTATTAGTCACAGTCTCAGCTATAGTCTAATATATATTCTCAGCTATAGTTTAGTTTATAATCTCAACTATAGTTTACATTTTCGACTATAGTTCAATTAATATCTTGTATAGGTTATAGTCTAGTGTCATGTCAGTTATAGAATTGTTTATTGTCTTAGTTGTAGTCTACTTAACAACCTAAACTGTAGCTTTAGTTGTAGTGTAGTTTATGGTCTCTGCTATAGTCTACTTAAATATTTTTTAATATAGTCTAGTTTTTAGTCACAACATTAGTTTTTAGTCACAACATTATATAGCCTCGGATATAGTACTGTATATAGTCTCAGCTATAGATCAGTTTATAGTCACGACTATTGCCTAGTATAAAGACATAAGAATAGTATAATTTATAACCTTGGCTATTGTTTAGTTTTTAGTCTTTAATATAGTCTATAATCAGCTAAAATCCAGTTCATAGTCTAGTTTATAGTCTCGACTATGGTCTTATTTATAGTCTCAACTGTAATCTCATTTAAAGTTTCAGTTGAAGACTAATTTACAGTCTATAGTCTGCTATAGTTTAGTTCATAGCCTCAGTTATAGTCTTAACTATAGCCTAGTTTTTAGTCTCAGCAATAGTAAAATTTTTACTTATTTATAGTTTGACTTGTAGTTTTGTTTACAGTCTAAGCAATAGTCTAGTTAATAGTCTCAGCTATAGTCTATGTTATGATCTTAGCTATTGTCTGATTTATGGTCTTAGCAATAGTTTATTTTATAGCCTAGACTATTGTCTAGTTTATTGTCTCTACTATAGTTTAATTCATAGTCTCAGCTGTAGAGTAGTTTATTGTCTCTACCTTTTTCTAGTTTATAGTCTCATTAACAATGTAACTTTTAATTATTTATAGTTTGAACTGTAGTCTAGTTAATAGTTTTATTTGTAGCCTAATTTATAGTTTTGACTATTGGTAAGCTTATAGGCTCAGCTGTAGTCTTGACTATAGTCTTAGCTATAGTTCAATTTATAGTCTTAGCAATTATCTAGTTTATTTTCCAGTATATTTCATATTTATAGTTTATTTTATATTAATAGTCTCTGCTATAGTCTAATTAATTGTCTCTCATAGCTTTAGTCCAACTTATAATTTCTTCTCTAGTCTATTTAAATAATATTCTTGGATATAGTTTTAGTTATAATCTTATTAATAGTTGCATCTGTAGCCCAGTTAGTGGAATCAATTTTAGTCTATTATGTATTCTCGGCTATAGAATTGTTTATAGCATCTGTAGTAAACTCTCTGTAGCTATAGTATAAGCAAAAATCACGCTTTATAGCATAGGCTCTAGTCCCAGCAATATATTAATCTATAGTCTTAGCTGTAGTTGAGTTATGCTCAGCTATATTTTTAATTCATAGTCTCTAGCTAGGGAATAAAATGTTTTTTTTATATATAAAATTAGGGTCCTACGAACCGGAATTTTAAAGGCAATTTTCAAAATATATAAAATTTGAAAGTGGAGTTAGTTATTTTGTAATGAATTATATTATAGTTTTTTAAGGCCGGGTTCACACACAGCAATTTTTCTTGCCGCAATTCTGAATTTGTAGACGAGAGAGGTAAAGAGAATGTTAAAGTTTAGTATTCCCTTGTTCTCTCTCTCTCCTATTAATTCAGAAAATTTCCTATTAATTTCCTATTAATTCAGAAAATTGCTGTTTGTGAACCCGACCTGAGGAAAGTACAAAAATTATTAGAAACTCGTTTTTAATTTGTAAGAAATTTCTAGGTTATGTTTGTTTTTCTAGGTCCTTCGTATCTCTAAAAATGTGAACGTGGCTTAAGGAAAGTAGAAAAATTATTAGATTTTCGTTTTTAATTTGTAAGAAATTTCTAGGTTATGTTTGTTTTTTTAGGTCCTTCGTATCTCTCTCTATAAATTGATAACTAAACCCTAAATCTAAATTGTAATTCTACACTTTTTAGGTGTAGGGTATCAGGAAATAAACCTTTTTTTATAACAAATAATAATAAACCTTGATATTCTTCTTAAATTCACAAAAAAAAAAAAAAACTAAAACATAAGAGAACTTCTTCTACTAAAAAAAAAAACGGCAAAATACTTCTTCTAATAAAAACTAAATCACACACACAATCTCCTAAACAAATGGGGAACACGAAACAACAACAACAGCAAAAATTAAAACAACAATGAATTGGAAACAAAAGAAATCCGTAAAAAACTATAACAAGAAGAACAACAAAAAAATAATAAAACTAATTTAGAAAAAAAAAAAGAAAAAGATTTGTTGGCAAGTGAGAAAAAAAATTTTAGGTTTTTTCGGTTTTGACGAAACTTACAAACACATACTCAATAAAAAAAAACACACTCACACACCTATAAATTAAACAATAAACATAAAAGCAAAAGGGAATATGAAAGAATAGAACATTAAAAAAAAATGAGAAGTGTAAGAAGAATAAAAAAAATAGAATTAGAAAATTTAAGCATAAAACATAAATTGAATAATGACAAAGAAATGAAATATAATTTTTTTTTTTAAGAGCAAATATTTGTTTGAAAAAATAAAACTGAAAAAAAAAGAGAGCGGAGTTAGAGGGAGTGTATATGTGTTTAGAGGAGAACACTTAATATTAGAGAGCATTTCGTTTTTGTTTCAGCTCAAAAAATTTATGATTTTTGTGTTAATTTTCATATTTTTTTTTAAAGAAGAACCTACAACATATTTTTATTTTAAAAGTCAATAATCTCATAAAAAAGTGTTGTAGTTTTTTTTTGTTAATTGTTGTTGCTTTTTGGGCCAACTAGAAAATCATAAAAAAATTAAGTTTTACGATTTTTTTTAGGGGGCAATGATTAAAGATAGAGCTGTAGATTTAAATTTGTTAAGATTTTTCTTGAAATTTAAATTTTGAGAATAAAGTTCAAATAGCAATTATGTTGGAGATATGATGATG
>MINK01173668.1:0-24353 GCA_001735545.1 Phormia regina
GTAAAACTTCCGCGCACAATGTCAAAATGCTATGAACAGAAAATGAGAGAATAAATGAGGGGAATAGTAAAATGCTCACGAAAAAATTTTACATGGGAATACAAAAACAATTTGACAGTAACGCAAGGTGTATCAATGAAAAAATTGTAAAGGCTCAACTACATATAATACTTTCGCTTTTCAACTGCGACTGACAGCTTCGCAACGCATAAAAGATAATAAATTAATCATTGCATAATTTATTTATTAAAATTCTATATAGAAAATATATAAAACGCATAATTTAAATTATGTTCTCAGTTGAAATAATAAATTGCAAATGAAAATTTTCGATTAATCGAAAAAATTTAAAATGAGAATAAAAACAACCGACAAATGTATTTACGTACTTCGGCACTTCAAAGTTGAACATTTTTCACGTACTTCACGCAGAAGTTTGACCTACAGATTTGGCTCCGTTCCCTATAAATGTGTGTATTTTACTGCAGCTGTCAGTTGCAGCTAGTGCGAAAGTGAACAAAATACATGGGCTTACATAAATTTTTTTTTTTTGGTGTTATAGAGTTGTCGTTAAGTTCTTAATTAGGGGTCTACACAATCCTTTTTCTTGTTCGCACATTAAAAAATAATAGTTTTGCGCACATGAATATTGTGGATCCAACTTTTTCATGTTTTGTTCTTGTTCACACACCTTTGCTCGCACAATTGTTCGAACAACCCACTCAAAACTAAATAGAAAAAAGGGAACGTCGAGCCACATTTGGGAACCAATGTGCTCTATAAGACTAAAGACGAAATTATAATAGCGCGTAGGCAGCAGCAGTTGCAGCAAAAACAATCAGCTGTTCACTGTCAGTATAAACTATAGCTGTCGGTTTAATGACATTGGATGCAAGCAGCAACATCTTACACAGTTGTATTGTGATATTTTCTTTGTTGATAAATAATGTATTTACAGGGTATATTCAATTTTTTTTGATAAATTCATCCATTTTTAACCTTTAAAATTTGATTCCTGCATGCAGAATATTTTTATCATATAAGAAACGATTGTTTCTTATAATTTCAATTAATTTTTCTTCCACTTATTTCCTTTAATCCTATTATTTTAAGGTGGTACTAGTTCTTAGATTATTTGTGTTTTTCTTATTTACAAAATACAAAAAACTGTACTGTGCTACCATCTTTTTATCTCTTTTTGTATATGAATGCAGCGCAGTACATTTAGAATCGGTTTTAAATTAAACAGCACTGCTGCTGACCAAATGTAATCAATTCTATAACAAACAGTGCATTTTAAAATATCAGCTGATTGTGGCAGCACACACTGCTGTTGCCTATGCGCTATTGTAATTTGGGCTTATATGAAAACGAGCAAATAAAAAGTTATGTTCACTTTTCAGCCGGATTTTGAGCCGCCGCCGACAACTTTTACATAAGCCACGTCCGCCGCCGCTAAAATCGTTCGGCGCTGGTTACTGCTCACACATAAACACGTCTGTTTAAAAAAAAATTCAAACGGTTCTTGAGGCATTCCCTTATTCTTTTTTTAGATTAGTTTACGAGGAAAATATAAATTATTTTTAACATATTTTATGAAATATTTATTATTTTGAAACATGTATAAAAAACCTACAAACTCTATTCGAGGCAAGGAAAATCATACAAGAACTACAGAACATCATACAGCTCAGAATGCAAAAAGTCATATTGGCGGTACTCAGCGTCCTAATCAAATGGCTGTAAAAAAGGTAAATTAATCTTTATATTTTACATTTTGTTAACAAATTTATTATTTTTTTTTTAATTTGATCTATTAGCCTATAGATAGTGGAAAGCCTGGCCTTCATAGCGCAGCTACGGGAAAACCTACAGTCTCCACACAACAGCGTAACATGCCATTGTCGTCCACGAGAATACTGGATACCGTTGGGGCCAAAAAAGATGCTGCACCAACAACACAAACAACTAATGCACCTAAAGCTCAACACAAAGAAAACAGTGTGAAGCCACCCATAAAGGAAACAGCAGCGAATATTGAAAACAAGTGTGAAAAAGAGGCGCCAACGTCAAGTGCTAGTACTAATAATAATGATAATAAGACTGGTAAGTTAAATTATTATTGTGTTGAAATATAGAATATGATATTTATCAGCATTACAACCAAAACCATATATCGAGCCATAATCCCGGAAATGTAAGTGCAGAAAACAAAACTTTACAGAATAAACGTTCATGAATGTACGAAAAATATCGCGATAAAAATGCTTTCGCTATAAATCTGATATGACACTTGATACTAGACATATAAAGTAAATGAATCTAAATTATTGTTTGTCACGAAAAAAATTCGGCTTGAATAATTTTGATACTTTTACTTGAAATTATAATGATGTCAAACATGTCTGCTCTTTTAAGGTTTACGAGATATAGGCCTTTAAAATTGTAATATATGTCTCTGAATATCTTTATTTAAACATGTTCGATCTTAGTTATATTGATTTAAAATCACTTATAAAATATATTTTTAATGATATATAAAAAGACTATAATAACTAACTCCTTGGAAAGAAAATTTAAATTACCACGCCTTGATTTTCTTAAAAGAATTTAGAAAAAAAAATAACAATAATCAAAAACTAAAAATATGGTAATATAATTTTTCTTTGCAGAACCTAAAAAGGAAACAAAAAAAGTATGGTCTTTAAACAATTTCGATATTGGCCGACCTTTAGGACGTGGCAAATTTGGAAATGTTTATTTGGCTCGAGAAAAGGAATCAAAATTTGTTGTAGCACTCAAGGTATTATTTAAACAACAAATTCATGAATCCAATGTAGAACATCAAGTAAGACGTGAAATTGAAATCCAATCACATCTTCGCCATCCTCATATTCTAAGACTTTATGGCTATTTTCATGATGAAGCACGCATTTATCTCATCTTGGAATATGCTCCTAAAGGTACTCTGTTTAAAGAGCTACAGGCACAGCCACTAAAACGTTTTGACGAACGTCAATCGGCTATATATATAAAATCTTTAGCATCGGCTCTGCAGTATCTACATGAACGTGATGTCATACATCGTGACATTAAACCAGAAAATTTGTTGTTGGGCCATAAGGGCGACTTGAAAATAGCAGATTTTGGTTGGTCTGTTCATGAACCAAACTCCATGCGCACAACATTGTGTGGCACATTGGATTATTTGCCTCCAGAAATGGTACAAGGTAAACCGCATACAAAAAACGTGGATCTTTGGAGTTTGGGCGTATTGTGTTATGAACTGCTAGTAGGACGCGCACCATTTCTAGCCACCGATTATGACGATACTTATAAGAAAATAATTAAGGTCGATTATAAATTACCCGATCATGTTACAAAGGCTGCTGCACATTTCATATCAAAATTATTAGTTTTAAATCCACAACATCGTTTACCCTTGGATCAGGTGCTTATGCATCCCTGGATAATAGCTCATACCCAATGAGAAGTGATTTTATATTTTATACATATAAGAAAATTTAAATCATTATATACCTACCAACTCTATATTTTGCAGCACTTTTAAATATTCTTACTAAAACTATATTTATCATTTAACTTATTAAATATTCTTGCTTTTGTGTTTAGTTGTATTGTTTTCTTTTTTCTACAAGTTTTTTTATTCTTTTGTTTATTATAAATAGAAATTTTATTGCTTGAATCATAATACATTTTTTTGGAAGCAAAAAAACTAACAAAAAATCTGAAATGTTTGATATGTGCTTTATATAAAAATTGCTTTTAAGCTTTCTTTTTTAATAATTCATTCATTAATAGAATTTTTATTTAATTTCATTGTAATGTTAAAAATAAACTCATATTTAATACAAATAATTATAAATCTTTAATAAATTCTTTTTTTTTTCTTATGATTTTTAATACTCTTAATTTTAAATAATTTTATTAGTAATTTAGCGTTAAATTTCATTGGGGGGAAAATTCATTAAGTTCCTGTTAAATGACAAAAATTATCATTTTGTAGAAATGAGAGCAAATTTCTTTCAAAAGATTTAAAAAAACACAATTATTAATGATCCTCTTGTTAGTATTTAAAAAAAATATGTTTTCAAAATTCACATTTATCACAGTAATCAACTAAAAAATGCATGCAGACAAAAAATAAAAATACATGAAATTTGCGTTATTATGAAAGTGATACTGTTCATTGTAGTTAAATGAAAAATGAAATAAAAATATGAATGTAAAAAATCTTAAAACTAATAGAGACAAATACTTGAAACTAAATATTTTAAAGCATGTATACGGTATGAAGATAAATTTGGGTTAACTTTGAACACATGATAATAAATATTGCTTAAAAGGAATGGAAATATATGAAAATATATAACAAACAACCAGATTTTCTTAATCAAAAAAAGTCTACTATTCCTTAAAGTACTAAAGAAAAGACAATGCCCAAATTTATCTTAAAATATACTTGCAAAACTTAATAAAAGTTTGTTCTTAATGATATTTCTATATATTTGAAGTTAAGAGCAGCCACCCATATCTACATTTAATTGCGTATGGCCTGACCGCCAGCTTGTTTACGAGCCGAGGGATTTGAATAATCATCTGTAATAAATATATTACAAGAAATTAGTTTAGAATCAATTATTTATCTTTAGGGAATTTTAACGAACCATCATCATCTTCTTCCATAGCACCTTCATCTAAACGTAAACCATCACCGAATTCCTTCCCTTGATCGTCGGCTACTTCGTTTTTAAGACTATCATCTAACAATTGTTGCTGTTGATTATGTTTTACAGCAATATCACCGGCTGCAGCGCCTCCCAAAATGCCACCACCATCGTTATCAGCTCCTAAGCCTAGTCCGCCATCATCGTCATCATTACCACCATCATCATCTTTATCGTCGTTAACATCTTTGTTGTTATTGTTTTTATTATGCTCCTTTAGGTCTTGGTCATTGTCGAAGAAATTGTTTATGTCATCATCATGTTGTAAATTATTTGAATCTCCTTCACCTAAAGCATCTTTAATTTCATGGGCTCCAGAATCGTAATTATTATTATTAATGGCTGATTTTAAAGGTTTATTTTCATTCAAATCATGATTCGCATTTTCTTCTAATTTTGAGGCATCATCATTGCCTTTAAGTACATCATTACTGGTTTTTTGTAATAAATCTTCAAAATTTTCGGGTATTGGTGCTACATTTTCGGGCAGTTTTCGTTGATTTGGAGGCAAAGCTAAAGGCGGCGAATTACTGCTGCTGGTGCTACTTCCTCGTGCTGTTCTTACATTTGCTGAGGTGGCATTTGCTGACGAAGCAGCTTGCATTTGTTGTTCGGACTTTGAGACAGCCGTGGACGCTAATTGGCCTTTATTTTTGGGGGCACTCAAGGGGGCAACTTGATTTTTATCTGTATCTTGACGATTCGGTTTTTCCTGTTGCTGCTGTTCCTCATCGGCTAGACGTTTAATGGGCTTGGGTACAATCTGAAAATTTTCAACGGAATTTAATATAAGACTACCATTAAAATGTTTTGCTATTAATGGCTTAATTTCATTGTTAGTATCTAATGGATTTTGTAATGTTAATGATGTTTTAGTAGTTTGTAGCATTAGTTTATCCTTAACACCTACATGAGCATTTGATGGCTCACTACTACCAGTCACCTCACCGCCATTAAGCATTTTATTCTCTTTATTATTATTAGTAATGTTTACCGATATATGGTAAACGCCTTCACTCACTGAATCTTGGTGTTTAAATGATTTTTCACTCGTACTAGGATTGTTCATATCCGGTTTTGGTACCACAGGTTTGCGGGAATTGTCCATTGCCTTGTAATCACAATGGGTCTGATAATCTTTAACAATTTGCTCTAATTCATTAATACGCGTGTGTAGTTGTTGTCTGTCCGTCGACAAAGAGTCGTGTAAACGTTTGTTTTCCTGTTCCACAATATTGTATTTTTCCTGAATAGTAAAAATAAATACATAAATATGTATGTAGATATAAAAGTAAGATTTTTTAAAATATTCATTCATTACCTTCCATTCTATTAGTTCCCCCGACTTATTGGATTTTTCTTTTTGCAACTCTGTCTTTATAGACTGTAATTTCTTTTCCAAACCATTAATATTATCCAATTGCTCCTTATTAGCCTTCTGCGTTTCCTCCTTTAAATGTTTGTGATCACTTTGCAAGAGAGTATGGGATTGTTTCAATTTGTCATAACGCATTTGCTGTTCGACCTGTTCCTTCTGATATTTTTCTTCCAATTCCTTGATCTTCTGTTCCAAATTACGTTTAGTTTCCAATTGCTCATTGCGTTCACGTTCTTGATTTCTTTCTAAATGATATTTTTGTTCCACCAAAGCTAAAAGTAATCAATAAATGAAACACATTGTATGAAACCCAGTTAGAAATTTCAATTTCTTACTGGTTAATCGTTCATTCAAAGCCTCCTGCTGTTGTTCACAATGTAGACGTTGCTCTCGTGTCTCATCTAGTTGTACTTGTGAGCTGTGGAAAATAGCCACCATACCTACCATTAGAATTAGAATACCCAAACATACCAAAAATCTACAACGCCCTGTTCGGGCAAAACGCGTGCCACTCATCTTCCTTTTATCCAGTTTTATTAATTTGTTTTTAATTTTGACAATGAGAATACAAAAATTAAATATGTTTAATTAATTCAATTTTGTAAAAGTAATATATTTTTGGAAATATTTCGTTTTTCAATACTTTTTATCTTCTTTCTTTGGACTACTGTCCAGCGACCTTCGCCGAACGAATTTAGCTGCGGCGGCTTTTTTAAAAATTGTTATCGGCGGCTGAAAATCGGTTGTTAGTCGGCTGATGGGTGAACATAACAATTTTTATTTCCAAGTATTCGCATCGTCTTATAGAGCAATGGTTCACAAATGTGCGTCCAAGTCCCCTTATATCCGAAGATCGTTTGTTTTTATGACATAAGTTTTTGTATTTATTGTACTTCTAAAGTATTTCGAAGTGATTCCATTTCAAAACGGACAGCAACCAGATTTGGCATCTATGATTTCAATAAAATTCTCTACTAAAGCTAAATATGTACTATTTTAGTTGGTAAATCATACTTTTAGAGATAATTTTATTGCATTTATAAATTACGACTATTTTGGTAATAACGGCGAATCTTATTGAAATTGTTAATATCATCCCATTATTACATCTAGCCTCCATTCAAATGTTCCACCGGAATAGTTTTTTTTATCAAACTTTATCGGTCTATAATTAATCATAACTCAAATATAAGACAGGGAAGTTGCATATAAACTACATAAATGACAGTATTACGCAGAATAACAAATTGTTAATTACTCAGGATTATTATTACTATGTAATACATATTTATATTTTGGCCATGAACGGCTTTGTATTACATTATTGAATAAATAAAATAAAAATAAAAAATAAAAAATAGTAGCATCATAGTATAGAACATGATGTAAATATATCAGGTAACAGTGTACCGCTACAATAAATACAACAAAGCAAAAACAACTAGGCAATTTGTTCTTGGTTTTCCAGTAAAACGTCAAAAACATTCGACAAAATAACAAAACAAACAAAAAGAAAGTAAACAAATGAAATAAAAGGACAAAAGACAAAATATAGAACAATATCAAAAAAGTATTATATTTTTATTTACGCAAATTTCTTTTAAATATTATTATTTTCAATACAAATATTCATGTCTACTCCGGAATACGCGTTTCACCTCGTCGAAATTGAATCTTTCAGTATTCGATACATTCTAAAATACTTGTGATGATTTTTTGATAAATACTGTGAATTTTTTGTCGTCACTAAATAATTTTGTTTTGTTCACATCGATAATTGCCGATACAGATAATGTATCAAAGTAACGACGTTGTCACCAATAACAAATTAACACAATTATCACGATATATTTTGGTTAGGTAAAAATAAGCCAAAAAGTATTAAGGCAGCTTTAATATAAACATTTTCTTTTTATTAAATCCATTTATAAAAACAACTATTTTTTTTTGTATAAGATTTGAACAAAAATATATATATATATTTTTTTTAACAAAAATATTTATTTTAACGCTTAACGTCTGTCGCTGTAATTACGATCATTAGCTGCTACAAGTATAACATGAAAACAAATCAGCAAGAAAAGTAATTACTAAACGATTTCAATGAAAAATAATTTCTAAAATTATTAATATGCCCACAAATATAGTGAAAGAATTTAAAGTAAGATTAAAATTTCTAATCATTTTGCACTATTTTAATTCTGCAATTTTTATTTTTAGAATCCGGAAAATAAATCTCTGAAGGATTTATTTTTCAGTATTGTGACCGAGGATGGTGTTAAAAAAACTATATGCGCATTGGTAAGTTATAAAATTAGAGTTTTATGACATGCATTTTTGTAAATTAAAATTATTTTATTAAATAAGGATAAGCACTGGGCCCCACGGTCAATTTTTTCCAATTATACTAGTCTGGTGGTAGCTGGTGGTCATTACAAAACAGGAGCCGCTTTAGAGGAATGGCTGCATGAGGCTGAGAACTTTAAGAACGATTTAGAGTTTCTGTTGAGCTTAAAACACCATGAGTAAGATAATTATGAGATATATAAAAATAACTGAATTCGGCTGGACCGGATGAAAGTTTTTAGTAAAAAATCAAGATTTTCTATAACTTTCAAACGTTTCAATTGTATTCAAAATGTTTACATAAATAGCACACCATTAAAACTGCATAATATTTTAGATGAGAAAATTAACACAAATCGGAATTGAATTAGTAGGGTTTTATAGTTCGAAGAAAAGAAAAAGTTAACTTTTCCACATTTTTAAATCCTTTAATAATCAAGACTAAATAAAAATATCTAGAAAATTAATCGAGTCTCGAAAAAATCAATCTCGATCACATTTTTCACAAATATAAGCAAACACATGAGTTATTCTAAGACCAATTATATAAAAATATATAAAATTTTGTTTTTTAGATTTTGGTCCTACATGATCTTCCAGAAATCAGCTTTTGGTTGTGTAGTATCATTTCTTCAAAAATCGATTCCATCTTATTTAAACATATATACAAAGTTCCCAAACGACCAAGTACAAAACCTATACAAGAACATTCTCAACTTGACCATCGACGTAATATTTCGCTTATTAAATCGAGACGAATCAGATGAACATTGTTTGACAATAGAGGACATGCGAGAAATTATTTACAAATATATTACTGTTCCCATGCTCTTCCACCTTTTATTGGCCTTTGGAAATTTTACTCCCAAAAATGCAGCCATATTGAAGGAAATTTTTAACTTACTTTTAAATATTGAACCAAAATATAAAGAGGATCTAATAGTTGCTTTAAATTCGTATCGTGTTACACTTAGTTATATACAAACGCGAATATATGACGCTGTTAAAGGAGGTATTACCGATAATTTTAAAACAACTTTTGATGAAATAGTGTTGTATACTTTGAATTGTGCCTTTATCTTAAGTGCTCTGTTAAATGTATGTCCGGAGATTATTGCAATGTGTAATGAAATAAAATTAATTCAAAGTTTGGTCAATTTTTATAAAAATACTTTGCCATTTATGTACAAAGTTATTTATATAATAAATAAATCATCTAAGAAATTAATGTGGCTAAATCTGGCTCGAGTTCAGTTTCAGCAAGTATTTGATAATCCATATAAGCCGTTAAATTCAAAACTTTAAAAGTTTCTTTAAACAAATTCTTATAATTCATAGTAATGTAAATCACTTAATATATAAAGAGACAAATCATTAAACTGAAGTATCAGTCCATAGAGACCAGATAAAAAATTTCAGAATAAATATAAAAATATTTTTTACAAATATAAATTTAAAAAAAAAAATTGTTTACTTATTAAATTTTATTATAGATTCTGGTCCTATATGGTCTTCCAGAAATCAGCCCTTGGTTGTATAGTTTCATTTCTTCAAAAAGCTACCCCATTTTATATAAACATCTGCACAGAACCTCCAAGTGATCAAGTGCAAAATCTTTACGAAAATCTCCTCAACTTGACTTTGCGTATAATATGTCGTTTATTAACTCCAAAGGAATCTGTTGAGTCATGGTTGAAAAAAGAAGATATGCGTGAATTAATCTATAAAAATTATCTTATCTCTGTTCCTATGCTCTTCGATCTATTGGTCGCTGTTGGAAATGCTTCACCCGATAATGCTGCCATATTACAGAGAATTTTTAACACTCTTTTAAATATTGAACCTAATTACAAAAAGGATCTAATAGCTGCCTTAAACTTCTTTCGGGCCGCGTTTCGCTCTATACAAACACAAACGGAAAATGAAGGTTTCGAGGGCGCGGGAGGCGGTTTGCCAGATGATAATTGTGAAACTCCCTTCGATGATGTAGCACTGTACACTTTGGATTGTGCTTTTACCTTAAGTGTTTTGTTGGATGTTTGTCCGGCGGTAAGGGCACTTTGTGGTGAAATTAAATTGGGTCAAAGCATAGCAAATTTTTATGATAACACCTTATCGTTTTTGTATAAAAATATTTATCTAATAAATGAGTCTGCCAAAAGTTTAATATGGCTAAATCAGGCACGTCTCCAATTTTTGCAAGCATTTCGCAGCATAGCCTATTCATATATAGAGGAGGTATTATCAAAGCCGTAAGTTTTATATTAAGTTTTGAACATATTTAATAGTTAAATAATATTAATTTCAAAAACTAATAATTGCAGCAAAGCAAGTGTAATGCCAACGGAAGAATTTATAGGTTTATTAACCGAGTGCCTATCAGAGCAAACATTTGTCATAGACTATGAACGTCATTTTTCGGTCGCTTTGGATATGGAGATCTTAAAACAAGCTTGTGAAGAATTGTATGTTTCTTATATTCCTAACTATAGTATTTATTATTTAATGAAATAACTTTTTAGAGATGCTTTCAAGGCTAATTTTGTGGTGCAGGGTTATCAAAAAGAAGCCGAAACTGCAGCTAAGGAAACTTTTAATAATTTACAAAATTTAATTACTAATCAAGAAATAGCAAACTTTAATAATATGGTTACATCATCAGAGCCAAAAGCGGAAGTTAAAATTAATAAAAATGTAAACAAAAATAAATCTTCGGTAGAGCGCGATATAGAACTAGAAGTTACAATGGTTTTGGATTGTTTACCACATTTGGGAACTGGTTTTATTAGACGTCTTATATCACGTTATGACTCTAGTGAAGACGCAATAGCAGCTGTATTGGAAAATAATCTACCTCCCGATCTAGCCCAGGCAGATCAGAGTGAAGAGTATATACCACCAGATACTCAAGATAAGATATATGAAGAGACCGGTATTAAACACTTTAATATTTATGATGGCGATAAATACGACATAATGACACAAGACAATCCCCAATGTATTATAAAACAAGAAAAAGGTTTTCCTAATGCTCCCCAAAATGCCATTCAATTACTGGATGATAAAAGAGACCTGGCCGCAATCAGACATCGTTATCAGGAATATTCCCTAGTTACCGAAGAAGACCCGGAAGATGAATACAATGACGAATATGATGATAGTTATGAAGCTTTATTAGAAAGTGAAACACGTGTGGTAAAATCGAAGGATCTTAAAAAGGTTTTGGCCAATATGGCCGATGAATCGGAAGAAGAAAGTGAAAGTGAAGAGGAAGAGAGCAGTCAACAAGCAGACAATTACCGTAATAAAAATATGAATTTCTGTGAAAATCCCGAAGAAGTTAGAGCTCGTTATGAAGCCAGACGACAGGCTAAATGGGCGAAAAAAGGAAATTTTGTGCCCCAACCTCAAGATGTGGTGGGTCGTAGCAAAGGCCAAGGTCAAGAAAAAGACGTCTTACGTAACCGCCAGAAAAAGGAAGCCAATAAATCGTCAAGGGCTAACCACAATCGTAAGGCCGGTGCAGCTTTTAAACAAAGTAAGGGTATGTTTTAAGTCATTTCGTTCAGTTGTGAAACTGTTATAACTTGGATTTTGCTAAATGTAAAATAAGTTGGACATTTGTTTTTTTTTTTTTTTTTTTTTTTTTTTTTTNNAAAAAAGTTGGGCATTTTTTTTTTTTTTTTTTTTTCAATTTAAGTAAAATAAAAGGATTTATTTCTATTATGATTTATTGAAAACAAAATTTGATATTTTTTTTTAAACCAAATTTGAGATTATTTCGTATGGCATATAAATTTAATATAACGTAAAATTCTTAGGAAAATATTTGCAGTAAAAAAATTCACTCAAAATAAACAATAAATATTATGTGATCAGGTCNTTTTAAGAATAAAAAAAAAATAAAAAAATCATTTGTTTCCACATTCCTTTGTTAATGACTCATANATTATTTTCGCAGAGGGGCGATCGTCTGGAGAAGCATTCGTACACAAATAAAACAATTCCACTACGATATTATAATCGTCACTTAGTTCAAATGCCTGCGGTAGAGAAGGTCTAGTACCATAAGCCATTTCCATAATAGTGAAGTCTCCTGGATTCTCGCTTTCAATAGATTCACTATCTTCATCTTCGGAAATAGCTTCACTTTCGCTATCATTTACATTCAATGTATGCGGTGGCACTAAGGCTATAGTTTCGTATATGATTAGTCCAAAGCTAAATATTTCAGCTTTACTGCAAATAATGTCTTCTTCGCTAATGACTTCCGGAGCAGACCATAAATTTGTACCCACATACCTTAGCAGAGGATTTTCTTTAAAATTCACTACACCTTCCTTGTCTAGTGGCAAACTTACACCAAAATCACATAACTTACATATCTCAAAATCACCCTTAACCAAAACGTTATGAGATTTTAAATCTCCATGTAACATTTTAGCTTCAGTGTGTAAATAATCCAAAGCACTGGAAATATCAATCATCATTTTCTTGATATGTTTGGACGGCAAAGCATTTTGTTGATCTTCTAATCGCTTCTCTAATAACATACCCAATGATATACTACAGCATTCCAAAGCTAATGTATCAACACCATCAATTTCCTGTTTAATGGCCCGAAATCCAACAATATTTGGATGTTTCAATTGACGTAAAATTTCCGCCTCCTTGACAATCCTTTCATTAAAAAGTTTTGAATTTTCCTTATTGGTAACTTGAATGCGTTTGGAAACTCTTTTAATAGCCCAAGGGGAACGTACCTGTCCAGAAGGACGCGGAGAACGTTCCAAATAGTAAACATTAACTCCAGTTCCATAACCCAGGCTTTTCATAAGTGGTGAAGCTGGGACTTTGAATGGTGTATTGGTTTCTTGTACATTAGCCTGATTTAAATTACGCAAAACACGTTTTGGCGTTTCCATTTTAACAATGAGACAAATCTTACGTTTATTTTAAAGCAAATAGATTTATATAGCCCTAAAAGGAATTGCGAAGCGCGTCAACTTTTTGAATTAGTGTTTCTTTTTCATAACCCGTGTTGCCATATTTTCTTATTGCTTACGTAGAAATTTTTATCAAGACAAATGTCAAATTTTTGTTTGAGTTACAGATAATAATTAATTTGTATCAATTATAGGGGAAAGCATGTATCATAATAAACCATGTAAAAAGTACCAACAAAAATCAAGATGTTGTCTTTAACCAATCATTATCAAGACAAAGTCCATAGACAAATCTTTATCACGACGATTTTTCGACGTTTGTCTTGATAAAAATTTTTCTAATGTATTTAACGTTAAGACGCCTTAATAAATTCGCCCTAACGTGTTTGATGTGCAGGTTATTGCCAATAACTGAAGTTGCGCCATTTTGGATATGGTATGTTGCCACACTTTTGTAACTAGAAAAATTAAATCGACTTTAAATTTTTTACTTTTTCCGACTTTTCGAATTTTGCCAACTATTTTCAACTTTGTTCGACTTTTCGATTTTGTTCGACTATTATCGACTTTTCGAGTATCTGGCAACAAGAAAGTCGATTTCTCGACAATTTTCAAATAAAATAGTCGATTTCGACTTGTTCCAACAAAAAGTCGATTCTTCGATTATTCGTAAGTCCCTATTTTATTCGCACAATTGTTCGAAGAACCCATAGTATAATTAGAAAGTATACTCGTAAGAATAGCTGTTTTACAATTTTTTAATTGATACACCTCGCATTACTGTCAAATTGTTTTTGTATNACTTGTTATATCGACGTAGTTCTTCATCGCCGGCATCTTTGTCTGTTCAATGCTCTCACACTGTTCATTATTGCGGTGGTGAATTATAGTTGAATTATTATCCACTCTTACATCATCATCCTTTATCAACGCTAAAGCTTCATGAAAGAAAATCCCTATGGAAAATACGATTACGCTATTTACTATATTCCAATGTCCTAATATAGTCACAACAGACCTAAGCGTGTTCAACCAGAACCAAAACTAAATCCACACACTAATAGAACATTCACTCACATAACAATCAAGCTTACTCTTTCATGCATATAACACTCAAACTAAATATCAGTACTTTTATTCACTTTCTAAATTGTACAAACTTTTTACTTATACCGTACAAACATGTTCCCATTATTCCTATTTTGAAAATGTCAAAAATTACAAATTTTAATAACTAAAAAATAGTGCTCAAATAAATAATTTTGCGATCACATCATATCTCCTTTATGTATTCAGATGAGTACTTGAGTTTATGATAAAAAAAAACGTTACTTTCGTAATCTTGACTATATCATTAAACCAAAACTAGATGTACTGTTATATAGCGTCATGCGGCATCATTTGGGTTAATTTTTTTACATTTTTCCGACTTTTCGAATTTTGCCAAAACGTATTTTCAACTTTTGTTCGGACTTCTTTCGATTTTGTTCGACTCTTATCGACCTTTTCCGAGCTATCTGGCAACTATAGAAAGTCGTTTCATCGACAAGTTTTCAATAAAATAGTCGATTTCGACTTGCTTCCAACAAAAGTCAGATTCTTCGATTATTCGTGTAAGTCTCGATTTGACAAACCTTATTTTATTCGCCACAATTGTTCGAAGAACCCATAGTATAATTAGAATATACTGTAAGAATAGCTTGTTTTACAATTTTTTTAATTGATAACCTCGTCATTACTGTCAAATTGTTTTGTATTCCCATTTTGTAAAAATTTTTTCGTGAGTATTTTAGTCTTCCCATAGTATAATTAGAACGGTATACTTCGTCAGTAGACAGCTGTTTTACAATTTTTACATTGATACAATCTTCGCCGTGCTTCAAATTGTTTTTGTATTCCCATGAAAAATTTTTTCATAGAGTAAGTATTTTAGTCTTCCTCTCTTTATTATTCTCTCATTTTCTGTTCATTAGCATTTGAATTTGTGCGCATGTAGTTTTACCACTAACAAAATCACAAGGATTGTTGTTTTTTTGTTAGATGTGCGAGTACTTTGTTATTTATACTATGAGTCTTCCTCTCCTTTATTCTCTCCATTTCTATTCATAGCTATTTTGACCATTGTGCGCGGTAGTTTTACACTAACAAAATACAAGGAATTATTGTTTTTGTAGATGTGCTAGAACTTTGTAATTATACTATGAGTATTTTGTTCGTGTAAAACTACTGCACACAATGTCAAAAAACTATATAGTATCATAGTATAATAACAAAAAAAAAAAAGAAAATATTTAAATTCAATTAAATTTTGTTAAAAGTCTTTTTTAATTTTTGGAATTTTAATCATTGTAGAACCAGCAGTTTGTTCACAGAAGTGTTGTAGCTTCTAGGGTTTTATAGATTAAACAAAAAGTCGACTTTTTTCAATTTTGGAATAGTCAACTTTTCGACTATTTTCGACTTTTTCCGACTATAATCGACTTTTTTCGACTATAATCGACATTTCGATTTTTACCGACTATTTTAGACTTTTTCTGACTTTCGATTTTTTCCGACTATTTTCGACTTTTTCCGACTATTTTTGATTTTTTTCGACTTTTTCCGACTATTTTAAATATTTTCCGCCTATTTTCGATTTTTTCCGACTTTACGATTTTTACCGACTATTTTCGACTTTTTCTGACTATTCGACTTTTCGACTTTTTCCGACTATTTTCAGCTTTTTCTGACTTTTCGACTATTTTCGACTTTTGACATCAAGAAAGTCGATTTATCGACATTTTTCAAATCAAAAAGTCGATTTCGACTTTTCGACTTTAATAATAACTAGTTTTTAATAAATATTAAAGTAATTTGTTCTCGACAACTGAGCCACGTAAATATTTTATTCCCTATGTAAGAGCTTTTGTTGCATTCGGCTACTTTTTTGTGAGAATAGGTCTATTTCTTTTATTTGTTCATATGCTGTCCTTTTTATCGGTATTTTTTTAAAGATTTGTTCACATTTGTGAAATATTTGACCAAAATTGTGGAAAAAAAACTTTACAAAAAAATATGTAAAGTTTATTGATCTTCGAAATTTTTGAAATTCAAATAGAGGTTAAAACATATTTCTCAAGTAGTTACGTAATTTTTGATTACACTAAATTTTAAAGTTGACCAAAATGAATTGATCGGTAAACTATACAAATATATTTTTAACTACTTTATGTATCAGGCTTTATGTATCCTCAAATATAACTTAGGAGCAAAAACTATAAATGCACTTTTAATGCTAAAAAAATCGTTTTATTTAGGAAAAGTATAAAAAAGTGCTAACTAGCACATAGCACCTTTTTTTCCCAAAAAAGTACAACACCCGAAAAATAAGTGCTAGAATTGCACATTAAATGCCGTCATGGCAACGCTGATCTACATTCATGTTTGTTTTGATAAAAATATCTTTAATATAGACTCAAGGAATTAAACTTTTTCTAAATTTGTATGGCATACAAAAGGTAAAATATTATACATATATTTTATAGTATTAAATACTTTTTCATATATTTATAGCTTAATGTAAAAAAATACATACATATGTATATAGTTTTTATATACAAAATAACGATTATTTGGTTAAAAATTACTCATATGTATACATAAATAAACAAACATACATACAAACATAAAATAATAAACATAAATGTAATCTAATGCTATTGGAGTGTTGTTTGGTCAGAGATATTAAAACCCCAATTTGAGGGTTTAGTTGGTAGAACCTTTGGTTTTGGCGGTAAAGGAGGTGGTCCTTTATTAGCTGCATTATTTGTTGTTGAAGCATCAGTTTCATTATGCTTTATTATTGATTCGCTAGAATTTCTATTTATTTGTATTTTATTACCTAATGAATGTCTAGTTAAGGGTTGAGGTCTTTCTATGCTTAGAGGACGTTCATGAATGGGATTTGTCTTATTAACTGGACTTAAATTAGCTCGAACACGTCGAAGATTGACAGCAGACATTTGATCATTATCTATTACGTTTTCGTTAGCTTCTGTTGTAATTTGATTATCCAAACGCGTTTTTAAACTCATTAGAAGTTCATCTATGAGAGGAGAAAAAATTTTGAATTTCTATTTTCTTGCTGGTATATTATTAAAAAAAAACCAACCTTGCTTTTCTGCTACTCTTTCGGTAACTTGTAATTTTACTCCTGCCTTTAATTTTGCTATAATTGGTTTATTAAATTCGTTAGAGGCTTGAGAGCTATTGGAAGAAGCATTCGCCTCTGTGGAATGTTGATTATTGGACGCATATTGTTTGTTTCTTAATCGCATTTTTGACATAAGCTGCTCATCTTTTTTGCTATTCATAGTACCGAAAATTGAGGATGCTTCTGAACCACATTCATCAGACTGAAAATTGAAAGAGTATGTTTTTTAATTTTGGAAATTTGAAAATGAATAATTTTGCGGCAAACTTACCTTAATGGAATACTGATCTATTGATTCTGGCTTAGCTTTATCCTGTATAATATCATTAAAAATACTATTGGTGATTGCATCTAGATTATTTTGCGAGCTGCGCAAATTGTTACGAAAACTATTGCCCATTGCATTACGTGCCACAATTTCATTTGCCAATTCTTTCGATTTCATCCATTTCATGGATATGTTATCATTTTGATAGTCTACCAGATTTCCCGAAGAATCACCATTATTCTTGTGTACAACAATCTGTAATCGTAAGCCATCAGCCGTAGTCACCAATTGGCTTAAATCTAATTTCTCATGATTATCACGTCGCAAAACATCAACTGTTTCCAATTCATAATTGTATTTTTGCAAAATGGGTTTTACAACTTCATGTAAATATTTCTTTGGTTTACTTTTAACGGAAATTACTTTGGGATCGGGCAAATAGAGTTTAAAAGTAATCCTTTGTTCGATTTCCACCTCTTCACCAGCTAGCTCTTGGGTAGAGGCTTGCAAATCAATTGCTTTAGAGTGACCTTTTATTATGACTTCGTATAGTTTGTAGCGTAGGCCACGTTTCTCCAAAACACGTTCCACTAATTGTTGTATGGTTTCGTTAGGTTTTATTTGTACAATGGTAGTGGCACCATCACAAAACTTGACTCGGCATAAAGAACAACCAGTTTCACCAGCTTTTAGAGTGGAGGGTAGGGAGGATCTTAAGTTTTGTATATGTGTTTCGGAGTTTTCTGCAGGAGGTTTAGTTTGAGGCGGTAGTGTGGAGGAAAGTAATGCTAGTTTAGAGGATGGTACTAAAAGAGTATTTAAGCCGTTTGAACTGCCATCGGAGGAGTCGTTATTAGCATGGGTTAATTCTTCATTCAAAAGATCAGCACGATCGCGTGATTTACTACGTGTTTTGCGATGCCAAGGTAAAATTATTTTACGACGTCGGTCTTCGGCGTTGCTGGCCGATTTTTTTAACTGAAATTTTAAGGAAAATTAATATTTTAATTTGTTTTTTATTTCTACTATTGCGGTCCTACCTTTGGTGAGGCATTTTGTAAAAAATTTGTCTTCAATAGAGCATCCAAATTATCAGCACCATACGGTAATGGCTGGTCTTTTTCCTCCGCTTGTACACAATTCTTATACAAATCCGAACGTATAAATCTCTGATAACTATCAAATTTCATTAAATGAAATATTTGCTTCTGAGCTGCTACAAACAAATTACTTTCGGCATTTTTTAACATTTCCTCCGTCATATTACGCGTCTGCGAATCCAAATTTACAGGTTCTCTACAACCATTGGCTAAATATTTTTGAAAAATTTGCTTAGCCTGAATCTGTCTCTCGCTTAAACTTTCCGTATTACGATAACGTTCGCAACTGGTCCAAAAGTAAATATTTTCTGCAGAAAATTCAAGTTTAAGAAATTCCGCAAATGTAGCCAAGGCGGCAGGTTCTTGCAACAAATGTTCAAAGGAATTTGCCCATGACTTGACGCCATGATTTTGCGAGGAGATCAACTTTTCCGATTGTGTACGCATAGGCATTTTTTCGTTAGCTGTTGATACTTTATTAACAGAACATTGCTTTGTTTCCGGCGATATATTGCTAAAGACATTACTTTCTGATGCAATCATAGAAGCTGAACAACGTATACTCGGACTTTTTTGCTTAGGGCATAAAGCATATTTATCGGAACGTGGTGTGCGTAATGAGGATTGTTCCCAAACACGACGAAATGGTGAAGTATTTCCAGGAAATAGGCGAGTCTGCAGGATAAAAGAAGAAATTTTTGGTTTAGTTTAAACGATTTTTAGTAGAAATTTTAATGTCTAGAAATATAGGTTTGGGGTTTTCTATTTGAGAGATATAGAACTCAGTCAATTTTTAACAAAATAATTTTATCTTGCACAGAAAAAATAAAAGTATTGGAGAAATGGATAAATGGATTTGATTAATGGATACAAGGCATATTTTAGAGAAATGGAATTTTTATCTTTTGAATAATGGATACAAGGCATATTTTCTTATTAAAAGGGCCTTTTATGCGCTAAAAATAGTATAAAATGAAGTATAGTTTTTGTTGATCTTTTAATAACGAATAATATATTTTGTGTATTAGCTAATTATTTAAAATCTTTTAAACAATATTTGCAAATATTTCTTAAATGATTTTGAACATTTTCACAAAATGTTTCTTTTGTTCGAATATCATTACTTATCATTGGACATGTCATCTGTAAGTGTTGTTTGCAAATGTCTTGTTATTAATTATTTATTTAAATTACAGTGACATACTCTGTATGTACTTGTGTGTTTTGTTTAAATGTATCGTTAAATACTCATACATATCTTAAAAAGTGTCAATTTAAAATCAATTCAATTTCTGACATTTATAAATTTGCATAAATAATTGTTAACAATCCGGTATGAGAACCTTAAAATAAACTTATGTATGAAAACGAATAATTTTCGCATTTGCTGTTGTTAAATATTATTGTTGCAGGAAGTGAACAATTTATATATAATAATGCAGTAGATTTAAATCAAAATTAATTAAAAATCAAGCTACAACAAATGAAAGATGCATATACATACATGCATTTGTTGCACGTTGCTGGTGAATGATGATGATGATGATGGCTGACTTAAACGATTTTTGTGTGCAATAAAAATCACCGTAACTAGATGTAGAAGTCAGGGACTAATAGTCTGACAGAAGATGTAAAAAAGATATACATATAATAAATCAAATGACTCAATTATTAATGCTTATATAACGAGACATACTACATATTTAACTGACAAATTGTTTAATCTGGATGAAAGAAACTTGTTTTTTTTTTTTTAAGTTTAAGATTAAAATAGGATTTATGGGTTGTATCATAATATAATAAAACAAGGTAGAATCACTAAGGAGAGTCGTAAAATTTAATTCTTGATAAACCAAGTGAAATTGAGAATGAACTCTCTAATGATTCTACCTTTAGTAGTTATATCATGGGTTGTATATTAAAATAATTCAATGGTTGCTACAATACTAGTTCTAAGGATGTTATTAAAAAAACAGAAAAAGTTCTAAAAAATCGAAAAATATGCTCTTAAAATTAAAAAAGCTTGCTCTTAAAATCTGATTATTCTTAAATAACTTGATTTTAATAAGCAATTGCTAAAAATATTTCGCACTTAAAATACTCAATTTAGGAAATTTCAAATTTATAAAATTGTATTCTACGTATTTGACAGTCAAAAGAAAATGTCGTTAATGGCAACATATGTATAAATTTGTATTTAAAAAATTTCATTTTGTACAAAATGAGCAATATTTAGGTCTTAAATATAATATAAAAAATATATATAAAATATATAAAGCCTGAGTCGAACGAAAAGTCGAAAAAAAAGACGTAAGGTTTTTGATATAAAATTGGGTTTCTGTATTTCGAACGATAAGAACAAAAATGTCAAAATCAGTCACTTGCTGTTTGCTTTCGACTGGTTGAATTTTTTAAAGAAAATTAGGAAAAATACTCACAAGGACATTGCAAATGTTCCTTAATCATGTTTGTTATTCATTTTGATGTATTTGGTATCCATAAATGACAATTTTGTGTCTTAAAAACAATTTCAAACAAAATTTCCAAAAATTTTTATTTTTTAATTATTTTAATTTTGTACGTTGAAACAATTTAGTAGTACTTTTAATATTTTTACGAAAAAAGTTACTCTGAAATAAAAATAAAACAAAAACAATACAAAAAGACGTAACTCCATGCGAACGAAAGCGTAAGAAATACAGAAACCCAAATTGATTCGAATTCGTTCGACTTGCTTTCGTTCGCTTTGATTTTCGTTCGACATAGAGAAACAGGCTAAGATTTTATTTTTTTTTTAAATATGCTCTAAATAACTAAAAGTTTCCTTCATTTAAAACTCAGCAAAAATATTAATTTGCATATTTTTGTTTGTCCTGTTCATCACAAAAAATATTAATTCGGAAACACCTTTTTTAGGTATTTCATATTGAACATTTTGAAGCTAGTTTCTGCAGTAAAGATCCAAAAAATTTTAATTAATTTTTGATTTTCTACATTAATTTTCCTTAATTCAAAAAGAAATATTTATTTTTATATGTTTATTCAAAATTTGATTTAAGAAGATATTTTTCCTTTATTTCATAAAAAATTTAAAATGTTTTTTTTTTCAATAAGTTTCAATAAGGCGTACACTTTTCCTGATCACTGTATAAAAATATTTCTTCATTTACAATGTATTTCTAAGTAAAAATACCATGTTTCTCCCATCAGTCAGTAGCCCCTTAAATAAATTTAATTTGAAACTCATCAAACATAAAAAATAATAATAATAAAAAAAACTTTCTTCACATTAATAGACGTTTATACGTTTCAATAAAAAATAGTAATATTTTCTTTTTTTTCAGTTGTTTTAATTTGGTTTTACATTTTCATAATAGATATTATTAATATTTTTTTTTAATCTAATCATTTTGCACTTCAGTCTAGATTTGTTTTCTTTTTATAAAAAAAGAAAATAATAATAATAGTCATAGTCATATAAAACAGAATCAGCGAAATTCATTATTATTGTCATTAGCATTTTTTGCTACAGGCCCATAAGAGGGGTCCGAGGGGGTATTATAACTCAATACATAAAATAAATATTTATTGCGAAAAAAAGAGAAAACGTGACTATTGTCTATGTTAGTGGAGACACCAAAGAATTTAAATTAGTTTTTTTTTATAAATCACTTAATATTAACCATAACTAAGCTCTTACTTTTTTTTTAAATGCCAAATTAATTTAATTTAAATTTATTCAAAACCAATTACGTTACGTTTTTTGTTTCTTTGTTAAAACAAAATACCCGCACATTTGTTGATTTATCAAATTATTTGCCAGGTTTTATTAATTTTAATTAAACAATTTTTCTAAACCAAAATTTCTTTCAATTAAGCCAAAATATTTCTTTTTTTTATTGTGAAATTTTTTATTTTATTTTTTTTTTTTTTTTGTGATTTTAATATGAAAAAATCAGTAGCGCTTTATTTCGACATTCTGATTGTGTGTTAAATTTATCGTCAACGCTCAAAATACAACTGAAATTTTGCAAATGAAATAAAAAGAAAATAGATTCAACAAAATGTTGAAAACATCAACTCAAATACAATAAACTCATCATCATACATACAATACTTTATACGAATAAAATTTTTACTCGTTGTACATTTAACATTCCCCTAGTTAAACACTGCGGGCTGGTAAAAAGATAGATTGGATAGAGTACGAGTAGTAAGTAGTAGTAAATTGAAAGTATCCATTAATTGAAATTCCCATAGAAAAGAGAAAATGAGAGTGGAGTGCAACTTTGAGAGATGAATGTGTTGGGAATTTTTATTATATTAATGGTACTATTTTTAGTACTTTTCTGTGTTGATGATGTTAAAGAATGTTTATCTGTTTATCCAGGAAAGCAGTAGACATTTTATTCATAAATTGAAATAAATAAATAAATAAATAAATAAATAAATAAATAAATAAATAAATAAAACAAATAAATAAATAAATAAATTAATAAATAGTCACCGTTCGGGAAGAAGTGTGCAGAAGTTCTTATATTTTTTTTGTATANTATTAAGNGCTTTATTTGGGNGTCGAANTAGANTCATTTTTAGTGATGAATTTNGATACTATTTTTGCCAAAANTNTAANAAAATATTCTATCCAAATTATTACTAAAAAGTAGAAAAAATATGTTTGATTTTCCTATCCGAGAAATGTCACTGTTGGGAAGAAGTGGGCAGCAGTTGTTATACTTTTATTTATTACACTATTAAGTGCTTTATTTATGTGTCGAATTAGAGTCATTTTTTTAGTGATGAATTTGAATATATTTGGATGACACTATTAAGGGTATTTTTTGGACATCGAAATGGTTTCATTAAGGAGGGAAAATGTAGCATCATTTTATTAAAAAAAAAAAAAAAATAATTTAAATTTATTTCCATTTTAAGTAACATTCTTTCAATTTTTATTTATTTTATATTCAGCTTTAATTTTAAACTTCGAACATATGTCTTTGAAAGTAAGGCGTCAACTGAATACCAAAGTTTTTTTACATTTTTCGAAAAATCGAAATTATCCAGAAAATATCATATTGAAAGCACTAATGCGAGACAGTTTTTTTTGGTAACATTAAAAATATACAGAAACTAACTTTTAAGCAGTGATTGATATTTTGTATTAACTATTTTTTTTTTATTCTAATAGCTATAAAGAAATATGAATAGTATTAGTTTTTAAAATAAATGCAATTAAAATATGAAAATTTATTAAACTGTCGCTTTAAAATATATTATGAATGAAAAATAATTCAAATTGCTTTTAGTTTAAAATGTATAATAATTTGTATAATACAATTTTTTTTAGCACAGAAAATTATACTACGATAGAA
>MINK01173669.1:0-19372 GCA_001735545.1 Phormia regina
TCATTAAATAGATTATGAATTTGACAGTATATTTTATATTAGATAAAATGCTTAGTAATTGAGAAATGGGTTTCATAACATTGTTATCATGATAAGCATTTACAATGCTTCATTTAAAATTGACAGTTGTTAGATTAGTCATTAGATTAATTATCCGCGAATCCTAAATGATTAGCAACTACTGATAATAGTATGTGCTTAAGATTAGCCGTAAGCAAAGCTGAAGTGCGCAGATAAAATATATGAACCAATGTTTAGACAATAACTGCTAGGATGACTCACTTTTTCCTTTTGTACTTTCTGTATAATTAAATATCTATGATCTTGGGAACTTAAAATGTAGGACAATTGGCATATGAGATAGAAAATACACAAGATTATAAACTATGCTTTTATAACAGCGAAAAGATTTCTTTGTATGGGCATCATATACGCTTTTTGTAACCAGAGCGCACAGATATGTAAAAAGGTTAAAAGCTCAATGTTATGTTAACCTAGTGTCTGCAGTCATATGTACTTGACCACAAGATCAATTTTAAAAAGGGTTCGGCATCACGAATTTGCTTAGATGAGATCTTAAAGTACAAGCATTGAAAGTTTATAGTTTTGACAAACGTTTAAAACCGGACAATTGCAATTATTGCAGTTTGTGTAAACTTCCCAATGGTAAGATGGCTAATATAACACCTGCCATTGATGACAACAGAACATGATATAAACTTTCGCTTTTGTGATTGATTATTACGTAGGACTAATTATCGATGATTTTTTGTTCAAAACAAAACGCAAAATCACACATTGGTATATGTAAATATGTCCATTCATATTGCCTTAATACGATGAAAGTATTCAATTGAGTGTTTTCTAGAAAGGGAACAAAAGGTATTGATTAGCTCTTATTACGAAGTATCATAAAATGCAAAATGCACTAAATGTGCGCATATGAGCTCAAAAGAAATAGATTTATGCTCTGTTTCGGCAATCATCTTTAGCATAATTGTGCACATCAAGAACGGCTTTTCTTAATTTTCCTTATGTTCATATATTTTTGTCAAAACATTGTAGTTTACACTTACAAGACCTGTTTTGATTGATTTGCAAAAGAAAGATAACATCCATTGACAATTTTAATAGATAAGTTGCTGCACGTAAAATAATCTATATTTTTTTCGCCTGCTTGAGAAGTTGCTTATTAAAATAAGAATGGTCTAAAGTCGTGAAAATCAATAAACTTTGCTAAGTCTGAACAAGGTATTATAATCATCTCACACCAATTCAAAGAGAAACTGGTATTATATTATTGATATAGATGTGGTTGATTATGGTGAACCATGTAATTTAATCTGCGTGTTAGTTTGAATCTAAATAAAAATAAATACTATTATATCTTAAAAAAGTTATTAGAATATCTTATTAAATTGCACTCATCAAAGTTTTAACAATTTTCAAATGTTTGATCAAATTGTCCTTCTCACTTAATTCTCAATCTGATAAATAACAGTATGTTAGTGCATTCTATATATCTTTAAAATTAACGGAAATAAAACGAAATATTATCATATAATCTTTTTAATAATAAAAATTTTGGGTTGTTTATAGGGGATACCTAATATTCACTAATTATAAAAATAACAAAAGTCCTATTCTTCCATACTGGATCAATAATTATTATAGTATCTCGCTGTAATATAGATATTTGCTAATTACCTTCTTCATATTCCATCGGGCACAGATTCCTTATTATTATTATTTTCTTCAATTTTCTTGCTAAGACCCAATATTTATGAAATATATACATATACGATCTTTTCCTTTTCCTTAAGTACAATACTCATACCTAAATGTAATAACACACTTTTTTTAATAGCGCTCTAGGCGTGATGTTCTATTATATCTCATCAATTCGTTCTCAAACCTCTTCATATGTCTTACACGCTTTAATGATGGGGAAGAGGTCGAAATGTTTCGAGGGATGGCTAAGAGCAAGTTTATTTTTATAATCTTTAAGACTCGTTTCATAGTGAATGATGTTAATGTGTTCTATTTTTTCTACTATCTCCTTCTTAAAATTCAAAATGAAATCCTTTAAAAAGTATTACAAGCATAAATACATATGAAACTCTTTCTGTTTATTAATATTCTTGCTTCTATAATTCTTAATCACAACGATATATTAGTACATATGATATATAAATAAATGATGTATTCAACATACCTTGGTTAGAGAGAGGGGCCAGAAAAAAAAGAATCTAACTACAAGTTACTCTCTTAAACGCCCTCATTAGGAATTAATGAAATGATGTACGTAGATTAATATTTATAGTCTCAATCAAAAATGTCACAAAGAAGAAGAAAGAAAATGATGAATTAGTTTTGGAATTACATTTCTTTAAAATGTGGGATATTTAAAAGCTTTTCTCCAGTCCATAAAACCAGAAATAATCTAAAATATGTATATTATAACAATTAAATATTACTTATCTTTTACTTTTTTTGTTGGAATTTAAACAATAAAGATATAATTCCCTATTATATTGAGAACATTATCCAATATATTTTATGTGAACTACCGGCTGAATTAAATATTAACGAAGATAGAAATTTAATTACATTGATGGTGCTATCATATGTCTGAATTAATTTCTGATTTTTAAATTGATTTTCTTAATAAAGTATTAAAATTAGAATATTTTATTTACAATATATTATGTTCTAAGAAGAATGTATATATTGTACCCCCCTGTTTTTTAATATAGTAGCAAACATTCTTAATATTAACGTATGGAGAAAATACAACATAAAAAAATTTGTCATATATATTTGGTTGTTTTGACAAGACCAAAATATCAACTTTTTTTTTCGTTTGTCCATTATAAAAAACTGGTGACTATTATTTTCAGGTGTAATTAAACTTCTCTTTTTTATTTATTTAATATTTTTTAAAGAAACTTTAAAAGACCACACACCAAATGTAGAAAAAATAAGTAAAGTATACTACCTATACTATTAAACTAGAAAAAAATTAGCTGCTAGACTCAAAGCTAATTTAGAAAAAGTTTTCTTTCTACCTAAATACCGAAACCATTTCCTGACCTATAATCTCCCTATAGGTCAAAAATAGATTCTATTATATGAAAAACAAGAGCATCCTCTAATTAATGGACAGGATCTAAACACAACAGTCTAAACTTAAAACATTTAAATTTCTCACAATGATGTATGTATAATATGTAATGTAAGTATGGTTATGTCACATAGTACCTGTATGACACTATGTATGTATGTATGTATGTATGCTATGTATGTAATGTATGTATGTATGTATATCAAATGTTTTTTTAAAAATAATTATTTGTTAAACGTTGTTTCTTTTTTTAAGTTTAAGTCCTGAATAAGTATTAAATTAGGTACATGTACTACACAAATACTTGAGAAATTTTTTTGGAAGCCAATTTAAAGTTTTGAAGTATTTCTTCAATGAAAATAAATAGTTCTCAATTTGATTTTTTTATTTAATTTTCCTAAAGATTTACTGTTCCCGTCTGTTTTTAAACACCATTTTTCCATATGACGCAACAATAAAATAAAATATTCTGTGTTGTTTTCATTCTTTGTCAAAAAACTTTTCAACAGTTTCTAGAAAACTTTTAAATAATTTAACACTTTCATGTCATGGCGATAATTGTAGTATTTTTCTGTTAATTTTTCAAACATGACTGAATGAAAGAAAAGAACAAACAATAAAATTTCTTAGTTTTATTTTACGAAGTAAAGGCGACATAAATCAATATTACAAAGTTGATATGAATGAAAGTTTTGTAGAAAGATTTAAAAAAATTACATCAATCGGAAATTTATTGTTGATTTAAATAAAGAAAGCGGATCTCTATTCTGTTGTATATTCTAAATTCTAAACTCAGAACCCATTAAGATCCATTGGAATTGTAATCTTTGAAGACAGTTTCCTATAAGTGACCTGTAATTGTAAAAAGTCGTTAGTGTGATACATTTTAGGCGATATCTAACATGACTGTGTCAAACTTTTTCTCGCAAGAATACTAATTTTTAATGAAAAATATGTGCAAGTCTGAATAGTTTTAAATAACTAGAGATCTACAATTAGACTGAAAATATTAAATTTAAATATTCACATGTTCTTAGAATTAGTTTTTTGGTCACTTTTGGCTTAACTTTTATTATAAAGTTAAGGTGCACCAGTAAAATATAAACTTCTGCAATAAGGGTCAATTATTTTGCCAATGAGCTAAAGGTATGATGTTATCGGACGGATAAGAAGCATTTTGTTATTATAAGTTTAACTTTAAGCTAAACATGACCGATAAGCTTAAGGGAAGAATCATCCTACCTTTAATTTTATAGTGAGGTTTATGTATTGTGAAGTTGCCATATTTTTTGTGGCAAAAATGTGACAACTTCAATTAAACCATAAAAATGTTTAATTGTCAGAAAACGAAATCAAGAAAAAAAAAATGTCGTTGCCACTATGTACAAGTAATTTTGTCAAAAATAATCGGTATTTTCTTGAATGGCCATAATTTTGAAATGTTAATTTTAATTTACAAGAAGTTTGTAATAACGAAAAAAAGCTTAAAAAGTTCACTTTATTACCTAACTTTAATTAAAGTTACTTTTTACTATTATGAAGCATTAAAGGCAAGTTTGTAGATAATGGCCGCTAAAAGTTATGAATAACAGGCCTTACAGTGTTTCAATTTTATTTTAAATAATAATTCGAATTAATTTATTTGTTATTTTATGTTAAATTTTGAATTTAATATTCAGAATACGACGTATTTTTAAATAAATGAATTTCTATTTATTTCCAAAAATTGTACTTCTTTTAATAAATGTATCATGTTCAATTATAACAAAAAAAGGAAAAAGTATCACTGTCAATACATCAATATTTTTAAATGCAATAAATCATGAAGACATCACTAAAGTTCATAAATTTTTGTCAGCACTATTGACAACATACTGATTAAGGCTCTTGAGGAAAGGTGACAAAATATATGAATATGTCCAGCAGTTGTTTGAAGTATTGTGTATGGGCTACCAATGACAAAGTCATCGAGTGATTCTGACGGCGTCTGGAAATTGTCTTATTAAGACGTCTTAAAGAAATTTCCAACTGGGGAATTTTCGCTAGAAATGTAATACTAAATTTTACTTTAAAACTAAAAAGAAAATTATATTCAGAGATAAGTTTATTTTACTTGAAAATGTTAAATATTTTTGCTATAATAACATCATCAAAAATTTTTCAAGACGCTTTACAAAGTAGAAAAATTGCATCGAAATTTTGGTAACCACATAGAACAACTTTGCACAACTTTTGCCTAAATTGTCAAGAACCCTAGAACCAAGTGCAAAATATAAAAAGTAAAATTAAATAAAGTTGCAAGCAAAATTTAATTCAACGTAAAAAGTAGTGGCTTGAAATTTATCACAACAATAAACAACAAAAAAAATTAGAAAATTGAATTAATAATATAAAAAAGAAATATCATTTGATTAACATTAATTATATAATAATGAAATATGATGAAATCAATTATAACTTTTTTTCAGTGTCTTAACAAAATTGTTTTAAGTGGCGTCAAATTAAAAGAGTTGCAAAATTGGCAAGGGGTGCAAAATTTTGAAGTGAATACCTTTAATATTTCAACTACAATAATTATATTATTAATTATTGCTTTTCTTTTCTTAAATACATAATGACTAACATTTTTAAAGTTTAATCTTTAAGTTATAATTTATTTTATTTCTATATTGTTGTATATCACAATTTTTTTTCCCTTTTCTTTAATATTTTTTTAAGTATCTGTCATTTATTTAAAAAATAATTGTTTTAAGTCAATTAGAAATTAATTACTATTAATAAAATAATATAATTAAAATTCCAATACAATGTTAGAAGCTCATTTTTTTTAAAACAATTGGAAAACGCTGCCTGCAAAAAAAAAAAAAAAACGTTGCAACTTTTACGTTTGTAGTAATGAGGTGTAGAGAAAGAAACGGGATAAGAAAACTTGCACATCATCGAAAAGCTAAAAATGTCATGAAAATTTTTTTTTAAAATTTATTTTTAATTTTTCCTGGATTTGTTGTTTTTTTGTTTAACAATTTTTTAAAAATTTCACAATAGAAATTTATGTGGTGTAAATGTAGAAGGACAAACCACTGCGATAATCCCCAATGTAAAATAGGCTCTTAGTTAAAATAATATGAAATATTTTTATTTTCTGTATAAAGAAGCTATGGTCAGTTTCCTATGAATGCGATTATAATGTTAAAAAAACCGATATCTCAAAATTGCACACTGAATTTCATTAAATATTGTTATATGTTAGAGTTTCTATATAATTAAAATCTAATTCTGGGTGGATATTATATGGGGGCTAGGTTCCGTATAATTAGACTGTATAATAAACAATTTTAGTAGGCTTATCAAGATCATCTTTAAAATTTTTGACAAATTTTAATTATTTTTTTCTTTTTAGAAAGTTTTTTTTAATTTGGGCGGTATCATTTGTAATGTTCTCTCCTAATAATTTTACTTTATGGTTTATTTCTATCATAATCAATATTCTAGAAGATATTAAATGATTTGAGTGTTTTTGAATAACATTCTAAAGAAAATATGAACAAATACTTATGATTATACTTTTTGTATGAAAATCCTTTCCAAGTTAAAGTTGGTCCAATCTTATATAGATAAATTGGTCTCAACATTTATCTGTAATTTTTCCTGTTAAAAATTTCAAAACTTTTACATTCTCTTTACATCTCTCGTCTACAAAGTCAGAATTGCAGCAAGAAAAATTGCTGCATGTGAACCCGGGCAAAGCTTATGTATTTGCATAAGTAAGCCATATTTTAATTTTCTACGTCCTCTGGAAAAGCTCTGGAAATTTTAAGAAATTGTACATATATAGATAAAGAAAGAGCATCAAACATAAAATAGCTCTAGATTGACGTGGAAGGATATATTACCTATTAAATACAACATTAATATTAAAATCATATTCATATCAAATAAAATCATGTTTTGATTGAAAATTTTTCATTCCGACTAAGTTTGCAGATTTTCAATATATAAATCAAATTGAATTTCATGTAAAGACAAGAAAATTATTCAATTTTTTTAAAATAACATTTCAATGTAAATTTAACAAATTTCAAAAAAACTACATAAAAAAACTACAACATATACATAGAAATTCCTTAAAATAACCAAATTAATTTGTTTTTCGCTTTTCCTTCCAAATTCTCATTACAGACATTCAGTTGTGGACAACTCGGATAGAAAATTTGTATGGTTTCATAGATCAACAGACAGCTATTACAACAACTATTGCTACTTCTTTAACAGATGCTGATGCTGATTGTTTTTGTTGTTTTGAAGAGATAAAAACAACCGCCGCTAATAATTGTAATGATTGGTAAATGGTATAACGGCATGTTTGAAAGAAATTAAGAGGAAACAATATTAAAGTAAGTTATTTTTTCGTTTTTTTGTTTTTGTTTTTCTACTTTTTTAAATTTTCTTTGTTTGTTGCAAGTATATTTTAGCTTTTCTCTGATTTTGTTTATGATTTGTGGGAAAAGAGAAAATGTTTTTAGTTTAAACAGTGGTTTGCAAAATACATTTTGGTAGAAAAAAATTTATAGTAAATTTGAAGCAATTTTTTTATTACGAAAATAGTTTATTTTTTAAAATGAAATTTAAAATTAACTAGTCTGAACAGACGCTAGAGTATAAATATTGCTTTAAAAGGTTAAAAGCTTAATAAGTCCAGATACACATACAAAAATGTTTCTTACCGTAATTCAGTTAATATTTTCCTCTCCTCTTTCTCCTATGATCTCAGAATTGATGTGTGTGAACACCGACTAAATGTGAAGATAAAAGTTAAAAGTTTAAAAAACATTTCAAATTGATTTGGAAAAATTATGAAATCATGTTTAGTTAAGGTTTTCTAAATTTTGAATTTCTTACTCAAACCATTGTACATTAAAAGAAAACAAAACAACACATTTTTTTTTTTGCAAATTTTTCTATAAAAATTAACACTTTTCCCCTCTTTTACAGATTCTCACACACAGGAAATACGTTATATATTTGAAAGATTCAATGCACGTCATTATAAGCCAAACAAACTCTTTAGCAACTCCTCCCTCTCAATCCCCATTTCCATTTCTATCAGCAACACCCAGCTACACTTTTAATTCTCCACACTTCACCAGTAAAGCGTCATGTCAGAACCAGTCAGTAATGATGTTAGCACAGAATCATTATGTACAGTTATAGAAACAAGCAGTAACGAATATTTATCGAATAAACTTAAAGAGCCGCTCAAAAGTACTTCATTAGAATCTTTAGACACCAATAAACGCAATTCATTTAACGAAACACAGACAAATCTCAAGACAAACGGTTGTTTGCGCAATAGTTCACTAGATGAAGGTTGTGATACTGATGCCACAGATCGTTCTTTTAATACCACTGAAGAAGAAGACGGTGGTGGCTCTAAGAAAGAGGTGAAAACGAAGCTAAAAAAGTCTGTATCATTTGATCCTAATGATGAGAAGATTAGAAAATTTATTACGGGAGAACCGATTGTTGATCAACAGAATCCTTTTAAAACAAATGGTTATTTGAGTAACGGTAGTGCTAAGCGTAAGGAAAAGAAAACCCCTCCTCCAGTTCCGGCCAAACGTTCTACACTAAGTGTACGTAAGACCGTCACTCAGCAGTTAAGAGAACGTGAGCGTGAAAAGGAAAAAGAAAGAGAACGTTTAAAAAACGAGGCTAATAATCGTAAGAGTAACGGTATTATTAAATCACCCTCGGATGAGTTTGTCACTACCGAAGAGGTTTTAAAACAATCAAAATATGTCAAGACTTATATAAAAAATCCCGATCCATATTTTGTTTATGATCCCACAGTATTAGCAAGAATTAAGTTTGAAGAATTAAGAGAAATAGCTTTAAAAAAGCCACCAAAGAAGTTACAACAGCAGCAGCAGCAACAACAACAGACAGCGTCAAGGGAACAACAACGTGATCGTTTTAAAGATTTAAAAAATCGTCAAAACGATAATAAACATCCCAAACTTCCCTTGTCATTTAAGAAATGCTCTAAGCCTAATTATCCAGAATTGTCCGATCTAAAAATAAAAACTGGCACTGATCTCGAAGATAGCCTTTACAATCCCTTGGAGGTTACCAAGAATGCCAAGAAGTTTGATGAAAGAGTTAAGAAATTACATATTTCATCAGATGATGATTTAGATGAAATAGAAGAACCTTTAACAAAAAGTGAATCCAGTGATGATAATAATATGAGCCAACAAATGAAAACTAATGAACAAGAGAAAATGCCCGCAAACGAAGAGGGTAATATAAGTCGGGAACCCTCACCACCACCCCAGGGTACATTTACCAATACCATTAAATCAAAAGAATTTCAAGAATATCTAGAGAAAAAGGGTCTAACTTTAATACCCAAAAAGATACCCAACGGGGCCCAAAATATGTACACTAAACCCCAACAGACGGCAGCTATCAAACAGATCAGCTTCAAGGCTGAACCAGAACGTATACATTTCTCAACAGGCCAGGATAGCGTAGATGCAGCTGAGAATAATCGTAAACCCTCAGTATTTCAAAGACTATTGGCCAATAGCATATTTGCCTCGAGAAGGAAGACAACACCAAAAGAACAGCAACCTAACCCTAAATCGGTGTATGATTGTAATAAACCCAATAATTATCAAGAAAATGGTTCTATTAAGCCTATAAAGAGAGTGGTATTAGAGCGGCAAAGTTTCCATGGTCGTCCTAAGACTGGAAATCTCTTAAGTCCTGCTGAGGCCTTAGAGCTTAAGCAACAAATGGAGCGCTCACGAAAAAGTTATGCCAGTGGTGATAATCTTTCGGTTTCTATTTCAAGTGCTTTAACGGATGCTGAAAATAATGAAAACAATGGTTCTACAGAAAATCCCCTAACCAATAAATCCCATAATCCTACCTTAACCCCAGGCTTAAGACGTAAGGAATTGCAAACAAAAACTATAGCAAAACCTCCCCGACGTACTCTATCAAGAGAGCGGATGAATAAGCATGATACCAATCCAAAAACAATTCTAAGTGAAAGACCTACGACAGTTAATAATAATTTGTATACTCTACCCCGAGAGAATCTACAAAAGAATGATACGAATTTTCGGCGTTCTTTGGAACGACAAAGTATGATACCCAAACGAACTTCCCAAACGGCTGACAGACAACAGGTATTTCCTCGTTCTTCATCCATGGATCGTAATGAGATATTAAGGAGAAATGCTGCCCGCATGCAACAACAAAGATCAAACAGTGTTACGGGAGAGACTCTTTTGGCACCAGCCCCTATTACCACACGGACTAAAGAAAATCTAAAAGAAACTTCGTTTCCGGTTAATGAGGGTCCGGCCATGACATCCACACCTATAAGAGATGGTCAGATGGTTAGGTTGGGCGAAACCAAAACCATTTCACCAATCTCATCTATACCCAAGAAAGCTTCGCAGTTGGGAGTGTATGTAGATCAACAGGAATGGGAAAAGTTGAGAGCCATCAAAGAGCAAACCGATAGGGAGTTGTATTTCAGGGTAATGCAACAACAACAAAAATTACAGCAACAACAACAACAGCAAGGTGGAACAGGACAATCTCAAACTAATGATAAACCTTTGGAAAATATTTATGAACATTTACCAGGTGGCTCACAAGTACGCTTAGCCCCAGCAAATGATGGCAGCTTTACCAGAGGGTCGCCCCAGCGCAATACCTTTTCGGGGGTAATACGTTCCAATAACAGACAGGTAAAAATCATAGATGGCAAACCCATAGTAGGCACAGAGACTTTAGCAATGCCACCACAAACTATACAAACTGCACCCGTACGTTGTCAAAGTGTTTTGGATGGTATGACCCAGGGTCAGGCCAATTCTAAACGAGGCTATGAAAGTGAAACGCCTGAGACACCAGTGGTTTTAAGAAGAAAACAAGATGAAACCGCTCAGCCCACCAGACGCATAGGAGGTCTTTTAACAAGAGAGGAAATTTTGCAGAAAATTAAAGAGTTTTGTCGTAAATCTCTAAACAAAACCCCCACAAATCAAACAAATCCCCCGCTGCAATCTATATACGAAAAGCAGCCAACAGATCTGTCTCCGGTATCCTATGTATCCGTAGAGACGCACCAAAGGCCAGCTTCTAGAATGTATGCAGCTCCCCAGGTGCCACAACGTATGCACAGCTTGCCAACCAGCGCCACTGGAGGCCATTTTGTTCCTATAGCCCAAGAAATTGTCACTGATCCCAATACTAATTCGCCTATTTATGCCCATGTGGTGAAACGTGGCAGCTTACAATCAAATCCCTCGGAATTGTATGAAATACCACAACGTTCTATAGTGACAACGGTTCCTCCCACCCAATATTTGGTGCGGCGAGAACCCGAATTAAAACCAGTTTACATAAGACAAGGTACATTGCAAAGACCGGAAAGTGCCTTTTCCCCAGCAGCCACCCAATATATATTAGTAGATGGTGATAAATTGCAACCAGCACAAATTATTACAGCTTATCCACAAAACGAGTTGTATGCCCAGCCGCAATACATAAGACCACATCAGCTGCAAAATATGCCTGGTACGGCTTATGGCTATATAACGGTAAGAGAACCGGTTATACACCAACAACCGGTACAAATACAACAACAACAGCAGCAGCAACATCAAATAATACGTCCCCGTTTGCACGACGGTCGTAGTACTCCATTGATACTTGATCGTAGTTCAAGTCAACAAGTGAGTCAAATCTATTGGACGCCACAGCATCAAAGACTACAACACACCCAGCAGGCTGGACTATTAACCGATCAGATTAGTCCACGTTACGCTCTCAAACAGTCTTATGTGATGTCAAGTCCCCAGCAACAACAACAACAGCAGCAGCTACAACAACAACAAAATCGTGCTACACCAACAATAATGATGCTACAGCAACCGCCAAAATCGCAACATTCACCATTGCAGCTAAACGGCATTAGCAACAACAACATTCCAACACAACGTCAACAGTATTCACCCATTGTCAGAGAAACTACAACAACACCAATACATCTATTACAACAGCAACAACAAATTCACAATATTAAACCACAACAACCACAAATACAAGAAATTACCACATCCAATACTGTACGCAGACAAAGTCCTGCTTTCGATTGGGAGAGTGGTTCTGAGGCAGGCGAGGTGCAAAGAATTATGGAAAAGCAACAACAAAATGGTGAGTTAAAACGTACAACACTGTTAAGGAATTTGAGGCTGAAAATGGCACGTTTAGTGGGCAACACTAGAAAGTAGTTTAGTTACAAACAATTACTAATAAAATACAAAAAAATAAAAAAAAAAAAAATAAAGCAAATATAATTAAATATAATACAATTAATTAAACAAACCAAGTGCTATGTTTACTTATAAGTTAAAAACTAAAATAACAACTAACTAATTGACTAACTAAATATTATATATATACTTTTTTGTTTTAATTAAAACTTAACTAAAACTTAAGCATGTCCAATTTCCTCTTAAAATAATAATAAATAATAATTTTAGGTTTTTTGTTTGCTCCCAAATTAATTTATCTACTAATAACATTTTGCAATGTTCGAAATACAATTTTGTTACATTGTTACAAAAAAAAAAAATACTTTAAATAAAGTTTTGGTATACAGAAATATTAATAAAACTGGGTTTCCTTTTAGTAATTTTTTATTTATTTATTTTTGTTTTAATATAAAATTTAAATGTAACCACTAATCCCTATTTAATTTTTCTTTCAAAAATACTACTAAATTTTCCAACTGTGTTTAAAATAATACAGAAATTAACATAACTGTAGTTATTCTCCACTAACTATTCTATTACAATTTATTTAAGGAACAATGTTGCCATTCACAAGAGATGCTGCAATAAATTTTAGCATAAATCATATGAGATAAAAAAAACTAGTGTTGCCATTCATTTCAGTTATCTAAGACATAAACCATAAGTATTTAGATACATAGATATGACAGGAACGTTATTTGAATAGTAAATAAAATTATTTCAGGGAAATCTATAAAAGATTTATCTTATGTGTACGATTCTCTTATTACTTTTTTTACATAATTATATATAACATTATACTTTATCAGATAAACTAAATACAAACAACAGGAGCTTTGTTTTTTATTTGTTCGCTTTATATTAATTATATATTATATGTAGTTGCATTTTTATCTGAACATTTTTTTATTATTCGTCATTTATCAACAATGAATAATAAATAGATAATAAAAAAATGCAAAATTTTATGTTATTTATTCTGCGAAGCATATCGTCGGTGCGCTTGCGAAAAGTCCCATATTAAATTTGGAGAAAATTATTATTGGACCGTCTAAATATTTTTTATTAAATATTTGGTTTTGCTTTGAAGTTTTCAAAAAGATACAAAAAATAATTTTATTTTTTCGAAAAAGTGGTTCAAAAATGACTTAGAACTTTTCACCAACATGTCGACCGACGTTAGGTATCATGTACAAAAACTAAATATTTGTTTTATTTTTTTTTATCGCTCTCTGATATTATCATCACATCATCAGTAGACATAAAATAATCCGTCCTCTTATCTAAAAATTAAATCAAGAATTAAATTACTTTCTTTTTTTAATTTAATTTTAGTTGAGTCAATAAAACAAAACTAAGTTCAAGATAATGTTTTTATTATTTATTATATTTTTGCAAAAAGCTTTTTCTTGTCAGTCTAATTTATGAGAAAGAAAAATCCATAACTTTGCAAATCAGTTGAATAAACGTTACCCATCAGTCCGTCCGTTTGTTAAATAAAAACCAACAATGTACTACACTTTCGGTTATTTTAACATTTGCACGATTCAACCAGTTAAATTAAAAAAAGAAAACTACTTACAAAAACCTTTTCTCTTACTTTAGCATTTTAGCATGAATCCAAAGTTTTGATGTATAATTGTGGTTTTATTTTGACTATTAATTAAACACACAATCCCGAATATTAGATAATGACCGAATACGTTGATTGTTAGCAAAAAACGATTATTTAGAAGCGCATTCATTTGTAAATTGCATTTCACAATTTAAACCTTTTTAATTGTATAATAAAAATTAACAATTTTTTTATTTGAATTTAATAATTATGCTCCTAATGTATGTACCCAAAAAAAAATATTTCGAATTATTTTTTAATAAAATTATTAACTAACTATAACTCACAAAAAAAAAAAATAATGTATGTTTGATAAAGGTTAGTTAGTAATCCTATATTTAATTATATTATTATTTAATTTAATTATATTATTTATTACACAGGAAAAAGTAAACGTCGACTTCAATCACGAAATTGCTAATATTAAATAATTTTTAATTGATTTTACCTCAATCATCAAAATGTTAATATTAGTAACTATAATAGTTGATTTTATTATTACTGTTTTTTATTAAATTGATATAATGAGCTGAAATTTTTGAAATTTTATTTTATTTCTATATTTTTATAGACAAATTTATAATTTTTCTTTATGTTTTTTAAAAAGATCTCAATATATTTAAAAAGTAATTTTTAACCAATTAGAAAGCTAATTGTATTAATAAATAATATTATTGTTATTGACTAATAATAATAATAATAATAATAATAATAATAATAATAATAATAATAATATTTATTATTATTAGTCAATTGGCTTAAAATTATATTTAAAATTAATTGATAACTCTTAAAAAATATATAGAAAAATTAAAAATTTCCCTATAAAAATATAATATTAATATCAATTATTATAGTTATTAATGCTATTATTTTGATGATTGGAGCAAAATCAATTAAAAATTAATTAATATAAGCAATTTCGTAATTGATGTCGCTTTTGACTTTTTTCTGTGAATGTAAATTATAATTTTCTATGGGATTCGTTATGAACATCAGTTCTTTTATTTGAGATTATAGATATAAAAAATGTTGTCATTTTTAATTTACGAATCATTACAAATTCAACAGTTTTTTTCTTAATATCTTCATGAATACTTGTCCGATATAAATTATGTCAATACGGTTTAAAAGATCCACAAAATTCCACGGGAGAACGGCAAAAATATTTTCTATGACCCTCGATTTTTATAATATCTAACATATGTTTACTATATGGACCCATTTAAATATCGCCATTTTTATTTTGAAATATTCACTAATTTGTTCACGATTTTCATTTTCCAAAGAGTAGAAAGAAATCTAAAAAGTGTATAACTATAAACTTCAATATATGAATATGTCTACTATAAATGTAGTAATTTAACAATATTATTATCGATCATAATGTAATTTAAGAATGCATTTTTGAAAAATTTTCTTCTATAATTATGTTTGTAATAATAAAAAATTTAAAAATAATATTTCTTTAATTTTTTTTACAATTTTACAATCATTTTTTTTTTTGCATTTTACAGTAGAGTTATGGCTTTTTAAAATATTAAAAGAAAATTAATGAATGACAAAATTATTTTTAAATTATTACATATATGTATATAGTGGATATATTCGTATTCCTATATACAATTTAAATCATTAAAATCTATTAAAAACTCTTAAAGATATTGAAATTTAAAGTTACATACTCTTTTTTACGGAGGATCATATGATTTTGTTCATTTTACTTTTTTTATAGATCTTTCATGTAATATCGTCCATATTTATTTTATTTTTTTTTTTTTAATAAAAAAAGGTATTTGCCAAAATAAATTTCTCCAAAGTCATAAGATTTCATGCTGGCAATACAATACATTTAACATCTGTTGTGTAGTTTTTCTATATAAACAGCCAGAAAGAAGCGCTGACCGGCTTTAAGTCGGCTGAGGCGAGCCGCCGGAAGTTTTTCAAGAACCGCCGCCGTCATAAAATTTCGGCTTAAAATGACTCAAATACAGCGCCCTATTTTGGTCAAATTTTTAGTAAATTCAATATAAAACCTTAATTAAATTCATTACAATTTTGAAATTTTTAGAAAGTTTTCATAAATTTCTTTATGACGCCGATGACATTTTTAGTAAAGCTTCCATCTCATAAATAAAAATATTTGACAAAAAATAAAATATAAATTTGAAAAAAATTTCTAAATTTTTTTAGCTCTGCAACTTTTCATAACCTCTAAACATAAAAGTTGAAGAGATTTTTCCAAGGCAAATCCCCAATATATTAAAAATGTATTAGTTATACTTGTATATTATTGAAAAATGTTTTATACATTTCTCAACAAGACATATTAATTTACGAAATTTACATTGTTCTGGCAACACTGGCTGACAGTGACAGAAAACTAACAACAACAAAAACAAAACAAACGAAACAGATTGAAAATAAAATACAAAATAAATGTTTGTGGCTGTCTGTCGTTAAAATAAATTTTGCAAAAACGTAACGTAGTTTTTTAATAGAATTCATTGCTAATGGTTGGTTTATTTGGATTATTAAAACAATTCGCGTAATACAAAAAGTGAAAGAAAAAATTCGCTCAAAAATAAATTATTAAATAAAACACAAAAAGTTGTTTGAGTTTTTCTTTTTGCGCAATAACAAATTAACCAAATACCCGAAAATGGAATGAAACACACGAACGCTTGGAAATGGAAAAAAATAAACAAGAATATAACAATTGTTGCAATTAATTTATATTTTACAAAAACAAAGTAAAGTGTAAAACTAATTGACTGTATATAGATAAGAAAGGAAAAAAAATAAGTTTTTCAACAAGAAAGATCATTAAATTTTACAACAAAAATTGTGTAAGCAAATCATTTTGTATTTTTTTTTGTTTTTTAATTTTACCATGAAATTGTTTGCAAGGATTTTTGAACTATTTTCTTTTTCTATTTTATTATAGAATCTATAAAAAAATATTCCAAATTTTTTTTATGTTAATTTATATTCCCATTGGCTTCTGTCACGGCATATTAACAATAAAGAGGCCTTGTTTTCTGTTGTTAATTCTCCAACATTTTAGTTTATTTTAATGTAGATTAGTTAAGGTTTAACTCTGAAGCCGGTCTTAGTCCCATTTAAGGATTTTCTCATCTACTTATGTTTAACACCTGTTTCAATAATATTTGTTTTAAAAATTAGAATTTTTTTTTAATTTCTTTTAAATTCTATTTTGTTCTTCCTAAGAAATAGTGCAGTTGCAAACAAGAATTCTTGTTTTCTTTTCCTTTTTTATATCCTAAATGAAAAATCATTAAAATCGAATACACGTAATTATATTTTTCATAAATATTTATTAAAAAAAGTCAATTTCATCATGGTAAATTCGATTTTCTATATCGATTATTTTCATTTCGATTTTCAAAATCGATTAATTGGAAACCAAAATGGAGTTTATTTTTTAAATCGATTTTTTATTCATAAAGTCAAATAAAATGTATGTGCAACAAAAATATATAAAAATCTAAAAAATTACTTCAAATATTCAGGCCACAATTTAAATGATTCCAAACTATTTTATATTAAAAATATTTAAATAATATAAAATATTTTTTAGTATCTATTTTCATAATACATTCATAACACATTGAAAACAACCGATTTTTTCTCCTGAAAATAGATTTTCGACCAAAATCGAAATCGATTTACCATTCCCTAATACATTCATATATATTTACACTTTTTAAAATGTTTTCAACATTTGAAAAAGAAGTTGAATATTGTTTTTTATTATAAAATATTTTTAAATAATGTTTTTGTTGTTGTGAAGCCTGAAATTCCTAGAATATATAGCGTAAGATTCTGAAAAAGTAGCGGCATTTGTTTCTGAAATAAAACGAAAACCTCGTATGAACTTTTCATTTCAAAAGTATTTAAACACATTTTTTGCTCCAAAATTATTTCAATAAACAATTAGCTTTCGCTTCATTTTGCAAAAGATGGTTAAAAAGCTTGTCTATTAGATATTATATAATCTTGAAATTCAAATCCAACTTTAAGAAGTTGCAAAAATATAATAATGGTCTAAAAATTTATGAAAAAAGCCATTTTAAGATTTAAACCAAGTTTTAATATGCTACATCGTTATTATGGCTTGAAAAAATAATGACTTTTTTCAAACCATAATATTTTCTTCTCTACACATTTCGAAAATCAGTTTTTTTTTTTAATATTTTCATAAATCAAATTGTTGTGTTATTTATATTTATACTTTTTATTTCTTACCACAACTGTAAATTATGTTTTTAAAAAATTTAAATACATTTTCGTTGTTTTTATTATTATCCGCATTGGCATTATGACAATTTATTGATGGTCTATTAATAATCATTGTTGTACAGTTTCTTTCGTTGATGTTTTCAACTAAAATTAAATAGACGACACAATAATCTTGTGATTTAAAATACATACATATGTGTGTAATATAAACTGTATGCATTTCATTTAGATACCTTTGATAACCGAAATATTATTTTTCTTTAAGAAATTAAATATCCAGTACTTTTTTAAATTATACAATAGCTTAAGAAATATTCCTTGTGATTTAATTCTAAATAAAAAAAAACATATTTTCTTTATGACCAAAAAATATGCAACAAAAATAATTAATTTTTTATTAGGCATATAAATATACTTGCACTTTGCAATAATTGTAGATAATTGTGAAATGCCTCTATTTATTTATTTTTTTTTTTCATACACAATTTATAATTTAATTGTATCTAATATAAAAGAAAACAACACACACAACCAGAAGGAGAAATTATTATTATTTTTTTGGTCTAAAGTACACGTAATATGAATTTGGTACAAAATAATTTACTATAATATACAGTTGTATTTTTGTTTTGTCATCAATATAATTTGTACTACGTATACAGTTGATTCTTATGACAATTTTTAATAAAAATAAATTATTACAAAGTACATAGCAGATTATTGATTTGGTGGTAAATTATAGTTAAAAAATATGTAATTTAAATTTTTATTTTTGTAAAAATTGCAAAACCAGAAAGCTAATTTCTTTAACTGTATACTTCATTAATGATTTAACATTTAATGTGTATATAACTTTAGTTATCTGAACATGAGTTCATTTGAAGTGTTAGTTTTAATTGAGCAACAGGATAGTCTTTATAGTTTATATATATTTTGAATTCTTTTCAAAATTACACTTCATTTATATACCCAAACACCACCAAAGGTGGTTAGGGTATTATGTGTTTGTGCAAATATTGTAACGCAGAGAAA
>MINK01173670.1:0-12583 GCA_001735545.1 Phormia regina
ATATATATATATATATGTATATATATATATATGTATATATATATATACATATATATATATATACATAGTGTTTATATATGAAGGTCCATTAAATGAATTCGATACAATTGCAAAGATATTTTCAATAGGTCTTTTTAAATCGAAATGTGTTAGATAATTAAGCTTGTGTTAATAAGGTCATAATGCCCTTAGCATTCATAATTTAGTCAATGAAGAGACAATGAAATCAATTGTTTTATTTTTTTGTTGTTTAAAAATGTCTGATAACAAAATGCGCATTTAAACAAGTTTATACATTTTAGATGACCATTTAACAACATAAGTACATATATACTTAATGCCCTGTATATACTTATTATAAAAAATAATTATTTAAAATTTATTTCTTACACATTAATAAAAATAATATATATGTTGGTAATTATTTATACATATATATTTTTTTTATTTCTTATCTTAAAACCAAAGTATTTTTGACTGGTTTAATCAAACTCAACAACAATAATAAAACTAGTAAAGTAAAAAAAAAAAGAAACAAATTAGTGATTACACTGTCTACAAAGTCTTACATTGAACAAGAATATGAGGACCAAATGGATATTCTGCTAAACATTAATCTGAACTAAGTGCATATCCTGATCTTTTTATAAGTATATCTAATATTTGGTGCTCTTTTCTCTTACAAAACATTTACAAGGTCAAACAACGTCAAACAATTTCTTTTTAACTAATGGTCAAGCAAATTTGTTCAATTAATTGATAAATGTGAACATAGCTTAAGATTCAATAAATTAGTTTTGTCAAGTCATCTGTAGATTTTTCACAAATAATCTTGGTTGTTAATGGTTTCCGCTTGAGTGATACGAAAAAGTATGTTACACAATTTTAAAACTTGGTCAAATTTTGTTATAAAAATCAAAATAATTTTTAATCATACTAAACTACAGATAAGAAAAAAATTAAATTTTAAATTAATATGATAAGATTAAATAATTTGTAAACATTTTATTGGCAAATATAATCTTTTTTTTTTATTTTTCTATTCAAAAATCGTGTGCAACTGTTTTAATTTTCAAATCAATTGTTTGTTTGATTTTTACAAACAGATTACAAATATTAGATGGTATAGTCAGTCGGTTTGTAATTTAATACTGCACTGTTAAATTGTTAGAAATGAAATGTAATTTATAAAATTTGTCAAGCATTTAGTTTTCACATATGTATCCAGATTGAAAGCTTCACAAAAGAAAATAAAATCTGTATATAACTTGATATTCGATTTTTTAATTTACGAAAAAATAAATCGAAACTTATCTTTCAAATTAAATAAGAAATTTCACTTCATTTTTTTTAATTACTCCAACGAATAATCGGTTTAGAGTAAAAGATAATCGATTTAAATTTTCCACAATCGTTGGAATTAGTTGTTTTTTTTAATAATTTAAGTTATTTCTTCTCCATTCTCATTTATTTATTTACTAAATCAAAAAGTTCAAAATAAAAGATAACAAGTAAAGAAGTTCAAGCGATCAAAATTCATAAAAATTATCTTTAAAATTGTGAAGTGTACTTTGTGCATAAATTTGAAATGCATTGTTTGTTAGTTAATTTTGGAGCAATAATTTTTTGCGTTACAAAGATTATCACGAATGCATAATATGTACTCTTATCACCCAATGTAGTGAAGGGTACAAAAACAGCTAAATCTTTACTGCTTTTTTGTAAATAAAGCTACTAATATTTAAACAAAACAATTGAGTACATAATGTTATGGTAGTGGTAGTTTTTAATTAGATGTTTGAAAAAACGCTTCGTGTATTAACAATGTGGTGTCAATCAAAAATAAATAAGTACATATGTATATATTTAGGTAAAATATTTGCAAGTAATTGAAAACGCGTTTTCACAAGTCTGGTGTAATAATAAAATGTTATATTTGTGTTGACCGAAACTATAAACTCACTATATGTGTGAGGTGGACGGTAAAGAGGGTACAACATGTTTTCCAAGTGTATACTAATCCTCGATGTGAATGTACAAAATTTCCTTGCGTACTTGCTTTCGTTTAAGAGATGTTAGTAGAAAAGTATGAATGAAGTTAAAAATATACACTTTTTGTTTCTAGTATTTGGTCTATATCTTTATTGTTTATTAGCCGTTGTTGTCCTTATTCAATACCTAGCAAATCTTATAAAAGATAAATATTTGAGCCAAATTTTCTTCCGCTATGTGTTCCACACCTAGCCCTATACTGCTTTCACAGACACACTGACGTATAGACGGTCATAGCTAAATCGACTCAAAATTTTGCCAGAATCCAAAAAATATATACATTACATAGTCTTAAATTATCTTCTTAAACATGTTACACATGGAATGATAAACTCAGTATACCATAAAATAAATAAATAGTCTATTTAATTTGTCAATTTGTTTGTATGTTTAAGGAGATTTGTTCAAAATATATAATTATGCAGTTTTTTTATGCAATATTAGCTAGGTAATGTTTTTGATAAACTTTTAATTAAAAATTAAATTAAATATCCTTATAATGTGTCTGGGGAAAATAGGTATTTGGAATGGATTTAATTATTCTTAACTATAGAATGATATTACTCTAATAAGTCCTTTAATAATTTAAAGAAAGTTTCCACTTTGCTCTATATGTCACTATTATATAAAATATAATAAAATAGCAATAAAAACAAATTTAAATATATTTACCTTCTGAATTTTTTAGGGGCGGCCCACTCTGATGATGCCATAACATCGAAATATGGCTGATACCAAAAGTCATAACCGCAGAGAGGTTTTTTGTCACCTTTAATCCATGTACCCAAACAATTGAATTCCGAATCGAAAAGTACAAAATCACCCTTTGCATTTCCTTCTGCATCGCCCATTGTGGAAATCATTATGTTGCCATCAGCCAAACAATGAGTAGTGTGAGGTGCAGTAACATTGTGACTCTTAAGTACGGATCCATCAACAACTTTTACGATTTCTGGTTTACGAGGATTAGTGACAACATCTATTATATAAATATTATCAGAATTAACTGCTGGCATAACTAATCTGTCTCTTTTGGGAATACGTTTAGCATTCTTGTCTACATAATAACAACTTGAGCAAGCATTCCATCCAGTGTGATGTATTTCATCACCCTTGCGATTGGTAAATGTACGATGAATAACCTACAACGAAAATAATAACAAAAGTGAACTTTAAATATTTTTGTCCAACTATTCAATATTTAGCACAGTTCACAGATGCAAATTACACTTTTCAGTAAATTACTTTATAAGTATCTAAGTACTATAAACTTATTGCAAGAAGTTAATATGAAAAATAATAATCACTTTTTGTATGTTAATTCACTTGAAAAAATTCTTCGTCAAACAAATTTTAAACATCAAAGGATAATAATAATGTAATTCAGAAGATAATTATAATACATAATAGTAATTAAAATTTCCAAATTAAAATGTTTTTAACAATTTTGTAATTATATAAGATGAATTTAAGTAAATTTTCTTAAAAAAAAATAAATAAATTTAATTTAATACTCACTTGACAATAAGTAGGACTTTCTGGATCAACATCGACAGTTGACAAATAATCACCATGAGGTTCATCCAAATTTGGTTGTACAGTTATGGTATACAAAAGCTTTTCGCGAGGACCAGTTTTCATGGCATCCAAGGGAGTAGGATAACCAGGACCATGGCAACATTCTACAAACATAATAGAATAATTTTTTATTTTTTAGCATTAATATTTTTTTAAATACGTAATTTTTATTTTTTATTTATTTATCTTTTCAATTAAGTGCATTCATATGATATATTAAATTCTTTTTAATTTTGTACGTTAGAGTGTCCCGAAAAATTGATTTTAAATAGGACGAACAGTTAAGACCAATACACACAAATTTAATTTTAGTTATAATAAATTTATGTAAAGTTTTAATTTTTTATGGTTTTTAAAAAAATTTAGGATGTTGAGCATATGTAAGATTTTGATTCTCTGAGAACTTTTGCAACAAATTTGTTAATTTTTTTTTAATATTTTACTCATAATAATAATAATAATAAAAGTATGAATTTTACATATATGTGGCCAGTATTTTTTTTTTTGCACAAAAAACTGTTTACACATATTTCGAAAAAAATTTTTAATGGCAAAATGTACTGGCTCCATGAGTTTAAAAGTAAATTTTAATTTTGTTTTATTAATTTTCTTGAATTAAGCTCATCAACACATATAGTTTAAAGGGTCTTTCTACAACGATATTTTTCAACCGGACACTCTATCGTACGTGATTTTTTCGAATTAAAATCGAATTTATCCTATTACCTTTTACACTCATTTTATTAAATTATTTTAGCAACCGACACGTCTAGACTACAGTCGGAATAAAATATAACTAAATATTCAAAAATTATAAAACTTTTGTTTAGCCCCAACAAATTCTCTCTCGGTCAAAAATTCGGTATTATATTAGCTTTGTTTTAAAACACGATCAATTTTAGGAGCTGCCTCCTCTAATAACACTTGTGTACTCAATAAAAACGAATGCTTATTAAAAAAAATTCCATAATATTAAACAGTCGTCTTGTTTCCTAATCGGCGATATCTCTACTGAATATACGGGCCTCGTTCATACTGTTTGCTTATACCAATATGAGCAATAAAGCGTATTTAAACGTGTGCCAAAGTTATGTTTGTTTTTTTGCACACTACCTGAGTTAAGGTGGCAATATATTTTTAATTATAATATTTGTAATAAACATTTAAATAAATACTACCAAACTTAAAAATTTGCACTCAATAATTAAGTAAGAATAAGAAATTTTTCTAACAAAATTAGTGTGCCCAATATACTTGTTTTTATGTGTTTTTTGTTTAACTTAACTTTTAATTTTTATAGTCTACAAACACACATATAACCGACTTTTACCACAAAAAAATTAAATTAATTACCATTTCAAAGTTAGAGTTTAAAAAATAATATTTTTCACTATTTTTTTTTTTTTTTTTTTGAAGAAATAAATGCAGCTACACACTTATTACATATCCCAAGGTACTGTAGAGTGTAACGTGTTTTTTGTTTAACCTAACTTTTAATTTTTATAGTCTACATCACCACAGGTGGTTGGGGTATTATGAAATTGTAATGATGTTTGTAACGCATAAACATATGAACGTTAACAATTGATGCAGAATCAATTTTTGAAACAATTTAACGATTTCTGTCTAACTGGCTGCCTGCTCGACAGGATTTTCAACTAACTACAAATCTCAATTTGGAAATATCTTCCATTAAAATTATCAAGATATGATAGTACGATATGTATGAATATATATGTAATTGGTTATGATCAGTAAATTTTATCTTCCCGAAATAGGAATTAAAAGCTTACAAATACCTTAGATATTACAATTTAGTGAAATTCAGTACAAATAAGTTTTATTTATTTATAAAATCATATGATTTTATTTAGTATCAATATAAAACAAATAAAATTCACATTTATTCATAAAAATACAAATGAAAGTTATTACAAGAATCGGTTCACATGTCCACGATGAGACCATCTCCATTAATTACTTTGAATAAAATATACAACGTTATAGGGGTATCACATGGTCGGACTTAAACGACTACACAATTTTTAATTGTCTTTGTCTTTAAATTAGGTTTTGTATAAGATTAATGACGTATAATATAGATAGTATTCGTACTACATATTGGAAACGTTTAGATTCATACCTCACAACCAGTTAAACCTGGTTGACCGATTTATTTGTATGCCTATGTTGTTGCAGTAAATCATAGATTAATATTTTTGTATTTTTTTTAAGGAGTGAGATCGAAAAATTTTTAACACACCTTTTTGCTTTGGAAAGAAATATTTAAATTATTTTTATTTTTTTCTAAGATATCTTTGAAAAATATCTCAGTTATTATTTTCAAGCACAACCAAGTTGAATTAAAGAATATTTGCAAAAAAGATTGCACAATGTGTCTACGAATTTCTATTTCGATTTGGCTTCATGTCTTTATGGCAAGTAAGCTCCGGAACGGTACCAAAATAGCAATACAGTTTTTGGACAATTTTCTCAAAAATGTCCATAGTTAAGACCAGTGGAAAGATATTTGTTTCCGTTAAGAAAAAAAATTGAAGAGCTCAAAAAATGTGCTCCAAAGTATCGAAAGTTTTAAAAGGACACCGAAGCAATTATCTAATAGAAGGATTAGCAAAAAAGATACACCAGTCTATAATTTTTATTGAACTTTCTATATGGTTAAATTTCTTCGATCTCCCTCCTTAAATATTAGGTAATAAAACTATAAATATAAATGTAAACTTGAACTTGTAATTAATTATATACAGGTTTTGTATAATCTAATTACTTAATTGTATTTGTTTTTATTTTTTATTTTACTATACATATGTATGTAAATTTACTTTATATTGCGCGAAAATTTGCCTACTTTGTATTGTAAAAATATATTCTATCTGTTACTATATTATTCGAAACAAACTTTTCGTTTGTTGGGTATTGCTAAGCAGTAGCGAACCTGAAGTTTGTAATGTGCGTTTAATAGAAAAAATTGCTGTTTTACTTACACAGCTCTTAGAAAAATGAAGGTTTTAAAAAAAATGTTAAAGTTCACACGGAAAAATAAAAATCGTTTAATATTAAGAAATGATTATATTAATTAATGTTTAATTGATTTTGCTTGAATCGTTAATACAATAATAATACCTAGTGATTGATTTTATTATTAATGTTGTTGCTTAAATAGACATAATGACATGAAAAATTTTATTATTTTTTTATTGACAAATCTTTCGTTTTTCCTTATATTTTTTTAAGAGCCGTCAATTTATTTAAAATATATTCTTAAAGCAATTAGAAAGTTAATTACATACCTATATTAATAAATAATATTATTAAAAAAATAATATGAAATATTTTTTCTGTGTTATTTTACAAATTTATAAAAAATAATAATAAGAAAACGTTAGTATTTATGTAGGCTATGGATTATTCATAGTATGTTAGTCTCCCTTAAAATAGATCCATTAAAATGGGATTTTTGCAAATTCTAGATAATATTTCCGAATCGAAAACACAGCTATATGGTCACTTTTTTAAGCACCGTGTATTAAAAAGTACAAAGATATTTGATGTTACTTCTAGCTAAAATACTTAATGTGCTGTTTGATGTTATTTATTTAATATTTGATCTTTTTATGCACAAAAACGTTGAAAATGTACAAAACGATCATATAATTCTAATGGATAGCTAAGCGTGCAATTTTTTTTAATTAAAATAATTTAAATAATTCACTTCTATAAATCAATAAATAAAGGTAGTTAAAGAATAAATAAAATATTTTAGGGGAACGGAAATGAACTGATCTCTTAATTTTGTCTCATCTATAATATATGTTTTAAATACATTTTATATTTAAAATTTTTTATTTTGTATTTAGTGAATAAAATTTAAAATACGTTAGATTATTAATTAATTGAAATAATTTCAGTTTCATTACCATTAGTGGAAGATTGTTTTGTGCACTAAAGTATTTAAAAAAGTTGCAATGCATTTGAGCTGAAAAAGTTTTCACTGTTACTTATAATATTTGTGAAAAAAACGCATTTTTCACTACTATGCTTAGTAAGTATGATATTTTTCAACTCACCACATAAAAGAAAAAATTTTGCACTATCAACAAATATTAATGGAAAATGCTAATTTAGTGCCGTAATCCCAACTTCCAATGTGTACATACATTTGTATGCATGTATTTGTGTACGTATGTATTTTATTCATTAAGTCATTCTGCAATATAATATTAAATATTAATTCTCAATTTTTTCACGATCAAAATATGGGTAGATCCAACAACAGATTGATGAACAGAATAACAATTAACCGAATACTGAATAATATTTTTATTTAATTATTTGAAATGTTTAATTTATTTTATTCATACATAGATTTGTTTTTATATTAGGGTATAACTTTTTCTAAAAAAACGCAGTATTCGTCATAACCAATGCTGTACTGATATTAAAAACCATTTTCAAAAGTCATTTCAGTAAATAATTTTCCGAAAGCAAAGCAATTTCTAAAATTATTTAAGATTAGTAAAATTGAAATAAAAATTTGCATAACTTTTAAAAAAATTAAATGGTAAAGTCATATTGGTCAGAATTTTCTCAACTTTTGTTCTATTAAAAAGTTTTTTTAATCACTATTTAAATGCCAAATACCAAAAAAATTAATTTTAAATGAAGTTTAATATTAACCAGTAACAAAAGAACATCCAAAGAAGTCAATAATATCCTAAACTTTCGATCAAGGAATAGTGCAAATAAGAATTCATTTGATATATTGTTTAAGACATAAAATATTATAAAACAAATTTTATTATTTATTTTTTCAACAAAATATTCTTGTCTTTGGATTTTAATATTCACTAAAATTTCAAAAAGTTATATCCCTAATGTACATATACACAAATATACAACAAATTTATTTAGGTATAATAAGTATTAGTTTTCTTGAAATGCAAACATTTTAAAAAAATGCCATCCTAATAAGCGGGAGGTATATTGAGTCTGTCATTCCGTATGTAAAGTATATGTACCTATACATTCATATATTTTGGGTCAAATTCAAAGACAATTTTCAATATACTTCCTTCTTCCAAAGTTATGAGCCAAAAGCTAGAAGAAATCAGTGTCCAATATAGTGTCCCCTGGAAATCCTTTGTCGAGATTCACAAAATTTTTTTTTGTATAATGTAAAAAAGACGTTGTATTTTATAAATAACTTTAAATATACATAATTAACTATTGTTAAATGAAAAATTTTACATATAGGATAGGTCCAAGGTATTCGGCAGTTTAATTTTCAGTGTTGCATTGTCAAAATACTCGTCCACATCTTATCGTACGATCATTGCACCCGAAACCTACATTTAATTTATTTTAAAGAAAATAATTTTTTATTCACTTTTAGAAAAATTCATCCATTCAAATGTAACAAATTCATTACTCTTAGCACCATTAAAAACTGATTTCCCGCAGATTGAGGCATATATTCTAAAGGTAATATAGGTATTGAAAAAAATAAAATTTTTAATAATTCATAATATTACTATTTCAAATGTGCGCAATTACTTAAATTGAACAATTTGACAAAAAAAAATAATAATTAAATGGTAAATTAAGAAAAAGAATATTTCTTTAATATTTTCTAAGTATTAAACAAAAATTAACGTATTATAAAGTAAAAACAAATAAAAACTTGTTTAGATTACTATTTAAACATAAAAAAATTATATAATTTTTCTAGTTTTTTATTTAAATTTTTTGCTCGAATTTTGTCAAGTCATTTTGTTTACAAATATGTACATATACATTCAGACGTATAGCTAGCTACACATGTATAGAATACATAAATGTATCTCAGAGATGGTATGTTTAGTATCATTGCACTTTTTAATATTATTTATTATTTCATTTTTATTTATTACAAATAAAACAGTAGGATGATAATGTAATTAACATTCCAATAATAAATTTTTTTTTCAACGGCAACAACAAGGGTTTTCAAAAATGCGAAAAACAATTTGGTGTAATTATCATCTCAAACATACCTACAAACTATACTACGTTGTATACCAAATGTTTCTTTTTTTTTAATTTAATAATCTCACAATATAATTTAAATATAACGCATATACAGTAAGGTGTTGCGTAGGAAGATCTTACAATAGTTTCCTATCAGCGATTAAAAAATTTTGGAAGAAAAATCATAATTTGAAACTGCTTATGAAAAAAATATTTTAAAAATTTGTCCATGGGAGTTTATTATTCTACAATTCTTTTTAGGGTATATTTTAACTATTTCTTGTCGATTTAAATATTTTTGCCATAAAAAGAACTAAATTATAATTTTTTTTATTCATTTTGGTAAAAAAAAATTTTATAATATTTATGTTTTTTCGTTTTTTAAAAGTGTCGTGTGTCACACCTCCTTCGATTGCATTTCTATCTTTGATTTCCAGCTCTGATATATACTACGTGACTGTCTATATATGTATATGACATATGTATGTGTAGAAAACAAAAAATAAAACAAAGAATAAACAACAAACATTAAAACGTGTGAATTTAAGTACAAAAACAATAATACTTAAACTAAATTACTTTTAATTAATTTATTCCATTTTTTTTCAGATTAATAAATTTCTTATAAATTTTTTTGTTCGATCTTACAATTATTTTAAATATATTTATGAATACTAGGGGTATAACTATTTGCGAATAAAAAATTTCTCAGGGCAGAGCATTATAGGACACGAAAAAATATTAAGAAACACGAAAGAAAAGTTTCCGCACCAAACGCGTATTTAATATTTTAATTATTGTCTCGTCTCTGGCATTACAATTTATAAAATCATTTTTCTCACAAAAACTTTTATTTTTTTGCCATCATTAATATCATTCGCTATATTTGGCGATTAAATGGTGATTATTATAATTATTTTTAACTGGACTAAAGTTAAAAATTTCCGATCAATATGACTTTTCCACTTAATTTTGTAGTGCTTATTAAAGAAATGATCAAGAACCATCGTACTGATTAGAATATTTAGTATAGTGCAAATTTGTATTACCAATATGAAAATTATAATATTTAAATATTAATTAATTTTATTATTAGTACAACATATGACTTTGAGCCCTATTTTTTTTTCCAAAAAAGTTATACCCCTAATTTACACATACATGTATACTTAAATACTCAAACAGGTCGATGATAACAAAAAAAAATAATAATAATAATAAAAATAAAATATTAATAAAAGGCATTACTTTGAAATACATTGTATTAGTTGCCATGTACAAAAATATTTATTACTACCTTTTTACAGTGCGCTGCCCCTTTGATGAGATAACTAATATTTACTATATATGGCTGCTACTATTCCCCTGGAACATTACTTCTTCAATTTTTTGAGACTTTCACAGTAATACGACGTTAGATATGCGAATGTGTCAAATTTCGTTGTAAAATTTTTCATGCAATCCAACAGTAGGATCTTATCATCCACTCGCCTTAAAATACTAGATAGAAGGGAGAGCGTTCGCCACATTTTTTATGCAAAGTGCTCTTTTCGATCAGTAAACGTTCTTTAGTATTAAAAACTTAAATACATTGGTCCTTTCCTATCTCCTGTCATTAATATTTTTACACACAGAGAAAATATTAAAATGTAATTGTGTTGGAATAACAGTTATCATAACTTCGAAGTTAGTTATTACAACCAATTGCAATTTTAAAATATATTTATTCGGTTGATTTCATCTATTGCTACTTAATTTTCCAATCAAAAACTTATATTACGAAAATTTATAAATTGATCATATTTTTATGAAAGTACATCAATATTAGTCGTTTATAATTGCAAAATATAAAGTAATTCAATGCTTACAATGAAACTATAATGTTAATAAATAAAATTTATTTTTGACAATTTTGAACTGGAAAAAAAGAAAACAATTTTTATAATATATTTTGGATTTCTAGACTACTTACACTAAAAAAGTATTTTTAATGAATGCGGTATATTAAATGACATTCATTAATTTTTTTCCAAGAATTTATTAAGTGAAAAAAATGAACCCTATTATGAACATTACATTGAAACAAATAATTAAATTTATTTCTTAATAATATAAGTTAATTAGTTAATTGATTTAATGTATTAGTACATTGAATTCGTTTATTCAGTGTACTAATACATTGTTTTAATAAAAAGAAGCATTACACAATGAACAAAATTATTGAATCAATGAAATATTTCATTAAGATATGTTAAAGTAAAAGCTTCTAATGGGAAATTAAGTGAAATGAAAACAAAAACAAAACAGTTTGTTTTTATTTAATAACAAGACATTATGCGTTTTTAACAAAAGACAAAAGAATTAATTCAATGTTTTGTTAAGAATTAATATTTTTAAAACAGTCAATAAATCCAGATGTGCGAAAACGTATAAAAATAAACAACAAGTCATTCAGAATAAAAATTTAAAAGCTGTTTTCAACCTCCCCAGAATATATACAACTGTCCTTTTACATTCAAACTTTAAGCAAGATATGTTCAATGACTTCGTCAATAAATTAACTACAAGTTTTGAAGAAAAAAATAGGTATTCAAGTATTGAAATTGGTAAGAAATTTGCGAAATGATTAACATTTTCTTCAACTTCTGAAAAGAAGATGACAGAAATTGTTAAATAAAAATCGTAAAATATCATGAGGTTTTTCCTATCTTTTTACTTAGAAATGTAATTAATTATCACTGGTAAATAGTTCAAAAATTAAGTTATATATTTGTTGCAATGCTTTTAGTAAATTCTCAACTACAGTAGATATTTTAATGAATATGATATAATAAAGAAAAAAGTCAATAAGTTATACAGGGCAAGTAGAGTAGCACAATGGTTTACACAAAATAGAAATTTGAAGAATTTCCTTCTTAACATGTTA
>MINK01173671.1:163-13476 GCA_001735545.1 Phormia regina
ATATTTGCACAAACACATAATACCCCAACCACCTATGGTGGTGTAGGGTATAAATAAAATATGAAAATATGTTGAATGAAATTTTTTATAAATTGATGAATCGCAGGAAAAATGACGACCAGTGATTTTTATTTGAAATTGTCACTTCCAGAACTAGTTCTGTTTACATAGAACGCTTCAATAACTAGTGCTTTAATCAATGAATTTTGTTCGAAATTGTTACTTCCAGAAAAGTAGGTACATATTAGAAAAATAGCTACTACAATTCGTAGAAAATTCGAACAGAAGTAACTAGTTATTGAGTTAAAAAGTATGTAGTTTATTTTTATTACTTCCAATTACATATATTTGCTAGCTTACTAGGAATGTAAGGTTTTTGGTGGGTATTAAAAAAAAAAAACAAAAAATAAAATAAAAAGGTACAACTTTTCGACTTATACTAATTATGATATTGTTGATTTTGGTTGTTTTATTTAAATAATTAATGATTTTTCAACGTAGGTTATTTGTCAAATTTGTATAAAAATGTCTTCGGTATTCTGGGATTGCACTAAGATATAAATCAAATAAGTAATTTCTATCTTGCCAAGTACTTTACAGTACGTTGTAGAAGTTACGATTTTGTGAAACTTTTATATAATCGAGGTAGTCAACTTTGACACCCTTTTGTGTTTTCACCCTTTTGTGTTTCTTCTACAGTTGCAATTTAATTCGATCAGTAGTCGAATTAAATTGTATGCGAATTTATTGAAAACCCCGTGCCAAAAAATCCGGGTCAAATGTAAAATAAAAAATTGTAAAAAATACAATTTTTTATTTTATATTTTCTATATAATCGCCAGTTTTTAATTAAAATATTCTCAAAATTTAATATTTTCTTTATAAATCGCTATTGTTTGGAGTATATCTACTAAAAATGTTTCTGCTTTAGAAATTATCCAAAATAATAAACCACTTTTGAAGCATATTTCTAAATTAAACTCATGCATAATAAAGACATTAAATTTAAGCTTGTTTTGACACCTTTATGTTCTATTTGCATAATATTCGCTTAATAAAAAAAAAAATCCTTCCCTCATTTCATTTGTGTTAAAGTATCGTTTAGCCAAACACAAAGACAACTCACATTTTGTTTTGTTAAATAAATTATAGTTTGTTTCCTTTTTTACAGCCTGTAGAAAAAAGTACTAAAATAATTTTTAACTTACACAGGATGTCTGTGGTGATAACGATGGTGTTGGTAGTGGTTGCTGTATTTAAATATTTTATAGACACATGTTTATGGTTTTTGTGTGCAAGCAAGAAACTTTAAATTCTTTTTCATCACCGCCTAACAGTCAGCCAGCCAACAACAGCAGTAGTAGTCATCGTCAGTAACATTATAATTTACAACATACTCTTAAAACCTATTAACCTTGTACGTATCTTACATTTTTTGCATATATCATATACATATGAATGTACGTGTAAATATGAATACATATACAAATGTATAATAAGTACAAAATAAAAATTTACTTAAACCCTGCCAACAATTTCTATCCAAATTTGAATCAAAGAGTAGTCACCTCAAGTATAGCAGAATATTATATAATTTTCCTATCCAAGAAGTGTCACCGTTCGGGAAGAAGTATGCAGCAGTCTTTATTATACTATTAAGTGCTTTATTTGGGTGTCGAATTCGAGTAGCATTTATGACTTAAAAGTAAAAAAAAAAATATGTATAATTTTCCTATCCAAGAAGTGTCACCGTTCGGGAAGAAGTGTGCCGCAGTTTTAATGCCTTTTGGGTGACACTATTTATGGTATTTTTTGGACATCGAAATATTGTCATTTAGGAGGAAAAATGTAGCTTAATTTTATTTTTCCTTCATGTTTTTCTCATATTTTAAAACATAATTAAATTTTATTTCTATTTTGAGAAACTTTCTTTAAATTTTAATTTGTTTTTAAGTTCAACTTTTAATTTAAACTTTAGCTTTAGCTGAAATCTTACTTTACTGCCATGGTTTTCTTCATATTGTTCGAAAAATCAAAATTAATGTTATTTGTTTTTGTAAATTTGTTTAATATCCATAAAATAATATCTTGGAAGCACTAATGGGAGGCAGTTTTTGGTAACATTATATATATATATCCAAAAACTAACTTTTAAGTGACATTTGCGTCATTGAATTAGTACAAAGAATGTATAATAAATAGAACAAAAATCGAAATTAATGATATTTGTTTTACTATCCAGAAAATAACATACTGAGAATATTAGAAGAAGTCGTTTTTCTAATAGTGGATAAAACTGCAATTGGGTGATAACTTTATCCATTATCAGAGAAAAGACTCCTTTTAGTATTGTTAATATTATATATAATATTCTGTTATATCTAACTACTGGAGGTTGCTCTTCAGTTGAAATTTGGATAGAAATTGTTGGCAGGGAATAGATATATCTCTCGTAAGTATAAATATATGTTTATAATGTTTTGCAATTCAACTCTGAGTGTGATTTAGAATATGGTGTCGTATAACGTAGTGTCTACATTAGATAATTTTGTTTTATTTTTTATCAAGACAAACGTAAAAATGAATGTGTATTTATGGAAGATGATAACAATTGCAAAAAACAGCAATATGGCGAATTCATATATTTTTATATACGCAGTTTGACAACTGTAACAAGCAAAAATAATAAACAGCAGTAGAAACATTTGTCTAATCTAGACACTATGCGGTTATATATATTGTTCTTTGTCTTGATAAAAATTTGTCTAATCTAGACACTATGTAAGTTATATATATATTTATATACATTTCTACGCATATGTGAGTATGTAGATTTTATAAATGAATAAATATGAAATTTTTCTTTGTTTATATTCTTAAGATTAACAGACAAAATATCAAAAATATGAATTTATAAAAATTCATATACATTTTTATATGTTCGCAATAACTCAAGAAATAAACACAAACATATATACATACAGGGATGAACAGTGGATATCAAGTGCAATAAAAATTAAATATTAAAAATGTCGAAAACTTTATTTCGTAGATTTTCACAAGATTTTTTGTCTTTTTAAATTTTTTTTTATTATGTGTTTTTATTGTTTAACTAACAAATCCACTATATAATTTTTTTAGAAACACTGTATAATCATACCACAAATTCTTATATAAAATATGTAGCAGTATATTTTAGCTTGTTTGGTATTTTATATATTTATACTCACATAATAGGTCAAATCGTAAATTCCACCATAAAATGTCAGTAATTTTTGGCAATATGAAAAATATGTTAATAAACTTTAACAATTTGCATACATTTTGCTAAAAAAAATAAAAATAAAAATGAAAAAAAAAAAAAAAAAAAAAAAAAAAAAAAAAAAAAAAAAAAAAAATATTGGAAAACTTCAACATATTTATGTTACTTTCATTTTAAGTGAATAGAATTTATGGATTTATTTATTGCACCAAAAATGTGTATATTTTGATTTTTATCATTTGTGATGGTTTCAGGGATAGACAGCTTACCAGTAGAGCCAAGCGCAAATTTTGTAAGTTGTAATAAATCTGTATCTTCTTAACTACTGGTCGTATCGAATTTAAATGTATGGAAGAGTGATAGAGGGGAGCTTATGCTATCAGAAAAATGATTTTTATATTTACTTGGGATAAAGAAAGCTATAAGATCTCAAAGTTGACTATTTTAAGTATGAAAACTTTTTAAAAAATTGTAAATTCTACAGAAATATAAAAGTCTTTGAAATCGGATTCAGTTTGCATAAGTTATGATTTTTTAAACTTTCCAATACTCGTAATAGTCAACTTTGAAACCTTGTTTCTCTTGTTATCACATGGTGACTACTAAATCAGTTTTCTTAAATGGTCAAAAATCAAACATTATCCATGATAACTATATATGTTATATTTTTAAGTTCACTAATATAACTCAAGAAATACCAAAAACTAATGATAATAATTAAATAAATGTGTTTTTTATATTTTTTGGACATTTAGCCTTTTTTAAAATCCTATTTAGCTTTTTTTTTCTCAGGTCCTGGCAACACTGGTCAGAATATAAAGTTATAATAAGTGTAATAAATTGACATCAAATGAAAAAAAAAAAAAATTGAATAGAATATATATTATAGATATACAAAATATTTTCATGACTTTTAGATATTAACATATCTAAAAGAAAGAAAGTTTAACAAAGGATGATTAAATATATAAATGGCATTAGTAATTTTATATAAAGTAATAATATGGATTTAAAAACTGGAATGATCACCTTCATAATACAAGTCATGTACTGATTTTCTTTGGAACCTTTTACAAAAATTATTGGAATAAAATTATGTTGGCAAATTATTTTATTTCCTTAAATGCACTGTTACATCAATAAGATGAAATAGTTTTGTATGACTCATTATAAATAAATATAAATATTAATTTCCACTGCAATTATTCTCTTCCCATTTGTGTTTTCAATAAATAAAAATAAATAATTTTTTTTAATTGACGACCTTGTCGTTTTTTATTTTGATAAGATTTTTAAAAGATTTTTTAATAAGAGTTAATAGAAAACTGAGAGAGGCAGCGGGTAAGAGGAAATTGAGAGAATATTTATTTAATTTTAATCTTATAATTTTAACAGTCTTTCAGATTATTGTTAATTAATTGCTAAATATTTTAATTTTTCATATAGGAATATAATTATTTTAATTGTAAAAAATTAGTTTAAAAACTATTCGAAGTTTTTTGAATATTTGAAAAATAAACGAAAGATTTTTTGTGAAATCAAAAGAAGCACTAAATAAGGTTTTTTTTTTGTTTAAACTTTTATCTTAAACTTATAATTAAATAATAATTATTATTTAGTAATTATAAATTTGTTCGAATGTAATTCTTATCACTTTCACGTACTTAATTAAAAATAAAAAAAATTAAACTAAAACATAAAAATACATGAAATATTTTAATCGCAAAAAATTCTCTGAGTTTGCTTTTAGTAATTTTTCTAACAGTTCAGTAGTAATTCTAAAGTCTAAGAGTAAAAATGTTGAAAAATCGGATTCTTAAATTAATACTAACATGTTTAATAGTCGCTATAAATTATACAGAACAGCGACAAAGAAATCAAGTTCCACCTTTAGATCATAGAATTTCACAGCCACCACAAATCCAACTACTGGACCTACAGCAGAAGTTGTTACGAGAACGTGAACTTAAAGCCAGAGAATTATTGAAATATATGAATTTAAATGGTGAAGCCTGTAAAGATTTTTATGATTATGCTTGCGGTAAATGGTTGCAAAAACAAGACTCTTATGGGATCAGAGATGGTGATTTAGTAAGTGTCCAAACTATAATGGAGAAAGAGGTTAATAAAGAATTACAGGCTGCTTTAATTGAACCAATTAGTTCATTAGATTCCATGGACACAAGAGTGGCTAAAGATTATTATATACCGTGTTTAAGTGAATCAGCATATTCACCAGTTCAAAAGCAATTTATGCGAAGTTTTATTTTAAGTTATGGCAGTTTACCGGATGTCAAAAGTGTACCATGGCCTGGCAATTATAATTGGATTAATATTATAGCCGATTTGCGTAGAAAATATGGTATGGATATTTTAATTGGACTCACCATAGATCACACAAATCCTAATTATAAAGACATTTATATAGAGGAACCAAAGACCACTTTGCTGCCAGTGGAATTGTGTAGTTCTTTAGCTACTCGCCAACTTAATGAAAATGATAAAATAATTGTAAGAATACAAAATGAAATTAAAAATAATTTACTAAAATGGCTTGAGTTGACCGAAGTGAATGCTTTGCGCAAAGCAAGAGCCATATTACATTTTGAGTTTGATTTATGCAAATATATGCGTGTGGATCAAATGGCCGCAACTCCTGCGGATAACAACAGCAATGGAAGTACTTACTCGTTGCATATAGAGGAAAATAAATTCGATGATATGGTTTCTTTACAAAAGTTGAATCATTTATCGGATTATTATCTAATAAATTTTAAAGATTTTGTGCAAAGAAGTTTAGCTACGGTTACCGTATCTCAAGTTTATTTTCGTTCAGTTGAATATTTCAAACAGTTGGGAAGTTTAGCCCAAAAGGGTATAGAGGCTACATTTGCCAATTATATTATGTATCGAGCACTATCCGAAATAAATTTTCCCCTTAACGAACGTCCAGAAGATAGACCATTTTATTGTGCCAACCAGGTTATGCGTTATATGCCTCAAGTATTGGGCAAACTCTACAATGATAAATACTATTTGGAAGAAAGAAAACATGATGTTCGAGAAATGTTTTTCACTATAAAACAGGCTGTTGCTAATCATCTACAAAGAAAAATTCACGGGTTTTCTGATAATATCATGAATCTTATTAATAATAAATTTAAGAATTTAAATGTGACCTTCTCCTCATATCCTCAAAATTCAGATATTTTAAAAGGATTACCATTGCATGATATCTTAAGGGGATTACCTTTGAAAGATGATCAAAATTATTGGCAAAAATTGCAAACCATTATGATGTATAAAGCCAATCAAACTTTACAACAATTTGGTTTAACTCTAGGTCATTCCAATTACTTAAATGTCCCCCCTGTCACCATACAAATTAAACCGACAACAATGGAATTGGTGGTGGGTTATGGACTTTTGCAAAAACCTTTCTATTCACCATTGTATTCAAAAGCTTTTAAATACTCTTCCATTGGTGTGGCTATAGCTAAAGAAATTATCAAAATGTTGCTACAAAATCCCTTGAATGCTTCTAGTGAATGCTTTCGTAAACAAATGAGCAACTATTTTTATAATAAACCCAATATATATCGAAATGCTACTAAATTGCGTGAAATTATGTTGGAAACAAGTGCTATAAATATTGCCTTTAATGCTTATCTCAATTGGTTGGATGTTAACGGAAGATCTGATAGCGAATTACGTATGGAAACATTACCTAATATAAATTTTACAAATACTCAGTTATTTTTTATTAATTTTGCCCAAAGTCGCTGTGCAGCCCGCTATAATGTAAAATTTGTGCCAAAATCTTTACCATTATTTCGACGCACCTTGGAAGAATACGATATAAATGGACCACTAACTAATAGTATAGAATTTAGTAGAGATTTCAGTTGTCAGCTGGGTTTTCCTATGAATTTGGATGATAAATGTTTATTGTATTGAAAGTATTGAAAGTATTGAATAATAATAATAATAAAAATAATAATACGACATAAACCAAAGATGAACATTTACTCAAATATTTTTTAAATCGCTTAGCCACATATTGAAAAAATGTCCATTCAAATTTTTGAAAACAAAAACTATTTACAGGAAAAATCTTTCAAATTCATTAAACCTTAAATAAGATAAGATATTATTGTATTTATATGTATTTTTGTTTAAATTTCTATATTTAAATATTTTTTACTTATTATATAAATAATATAAATAAAATAGTTCTGCATATATGAAATTGTATTTTTTTTTTTACATTTTTTTCAATTATGAATATCATTTTGTTTAATATTCATAAGATGCTTCTCATGACTATATTAAGTAATGAAAGAACAAAAATAAAATAAAATTTTAATAAAATAAATTCTATGTAAAATTTCCGTTACGGAAATGCATGTTTGGAGTAAGAAAAAAAAAAACATGGTGAATATTGTTGTAATGGAAATAAGTTTTTCGAAAATCAAAGAGTGAAAATAAAAACACTTGAAGTGAAATGTGAGAAAATAGATATTTCAACAGAAAATGTTATTACAAACACAGTTTATATTTTAAAGGGAAAAAAGAAATTTCTTATTTTATAAATTATATAAATGATTACTACACTCAACAAATTATTTAAGTAAATTTAACAGATTAATCAGTAAAAACAAATATTATTTCATTTGAAAAACGGATTGCTCACATTTCAATTGAAACATAAGAAAATTTCAATTATTTATGAATGTGGATTCTTTAACAAACAAAAACATTAAAAAAAACATTATTTAACCTACCAAATTATATTATCTACCATTTTATTTAAATTATAAAAAATTATCTACTAATTTATTAAAACTACTTTTTTTGGTATTTTATTTTATTTGCTCATTTTTCAACCCCAACTTCCTATGGTGGTGTAGGGTATAAAAATGTCATTACTTGAATTAATATTCTAGACCAAAGTATGACTTATACTACAATTTGGAGTTAGTTAAGTTAGTTAAAGCCGATTTAGCCATGTCCGTCCGTCCGTCCATCCGTTCGTTTGGTTGGCTGGCTAGCTGTCCATGTAAAGCTTGTCCGCTAAGTACAGGTCACAATTTTAGAGATAATTTGATGAAATTTGGTACATATGATTTTTTTGGTACAAGTATGAAGCCTATGGTCATGATCGGCTTATTATTTCACCTAGCCCGCATACAAATGTTCTCCCGGAATAGAGTTTTAACACTCAAAAATACCTTAAAAATTGAAATATTTCAATGAAATTTATTTAACAAGTAAATTTTATGTAAGCATAAATCAGTGCTCCAAATCTCATGAATATCGGTCCATAAACACTTTAACGTGCATAAATCCTATAAAAATGTTAGTATTAACATAATGTTCAACACAAATAACAGTGCAAAATTTCATGCTGATCGGTCTATAATTGACCATAGCTTCCATATAAGACCCAATTTCGGGTATCACCAAAAAATGCATAAATACATGTGAATCTTAGTGTAATAGTATTTTTTATTTTCCACTTAATGCAAGTATAGGTCCATAAGTGGCTTCTTTCCGAATTTTGGTACACATAGACAATGGTGTAGGGTATCATATGGTCGGGCTTGACCGACTATACCTTCTTCTCTCGTTTTCTTTTAATGAAAGTTTTGATAATTATAATAAAATAAATATGTATTGTAGAGGGGTTTTAAAAATGGTCCAGCTCACATAAATTTAAACATTCAGATAAAATATTTTGTGAATAATATAAAAACATTTCAATATAATATGATAGAACTTCATTTCTGTATATTATTTGTATATTAGATATATATTATTTTTCATAAAAAGTTTAATTTCTTAAAAATATTTTAGTTTCTTTAACTGAAATCTACTATTTCTCTAACCCAATATTGTAAACAAAAAAAAAAAACTTTTTTTTGGATGGTAAAATAAATGGAAATCAAAAGTTTTTGCTTAATATAAAAAAAGAAGAAAATTGTTTATGAATAAAAAATAAGTTATAGTTCTTTTGCGACAAATATTATAACTTATATTGATTAAAAGGCATGTTATAAAACTTTTTTTTTTTTAAACAGAAAACAGTTTTTAAAGCGAAAATATTTCCCTCTACAGCACCTATTTGTTTTCTTTTACTATTTATTTATTTTCTCATGTGTTGTATTTAAACAAAAACAACTGTTTGACCTCTTCTTGTTCTGTACTCCCTATTCTACTTATTACCTTACTCTTTGGTTCAATGGAAGTCACGATTCTTATGCTAACTATATTATCCTTTACCTGTGGTGCATGATAATGATTGTTGTTGTCGTTTCGGTTGCTGAAGCTGGCGCTGCGGTTGCTGATGCTGTTATTCATGATTAAGTGTTTTTATTTTTGTAGTGACTGTGTCTTTGTTTAAAGTGGCAAAGGATATACGAATACATACATATATATGTATATACAAGAGAAAGTATCTTTGGTTATATTTATTGTGTTTTGTAAAAAACCAAAGCTCTTTACCAGTAAACCATCATTAACAGTAACCATCGAGCCAGGCAACCAACCAAGCAAGCATACAAGCAGTCATACAAACCTTCCAGCCAGTCAGACAGCTAAACAACAGTAACCAACCAACATACATTCATAAAACAGCATTATACCATTCTAACCTTTGGTAGGTTTCCTTCCGTTTCCCATGTATCTACTTACCATGATACTATTTAGCTAAACAAGATTAAATTAAGATTGATGAACAACATTTTTAGAAACAAAAGGAAACGAGGAAACACATCAATATACATACCTACATAAATATTTACTGGTGCTCGCCCACACACACACACACGCATTGAAATTATTTTAGTACGTACTTTTGATTTTTTGCTGCTTAAAATGTAAGGAAATTAGGTTTTAAGAAATAAAGGACTAACAGCTTTTTTCTTTTGCTAATGTCCTTTTTTGTTTTGTTGCGTCTGTTGTTTTTAAAGTGACAACTCAAGGCCACTATCTTCAGTTGGTGTGATTTTTTTTACGAAACAAAAATTATCATTTATCAAAAAAGAAACTTCCAAGCTGGTGTGAAAAACAAGTAGAAAAAAATTAATAATGAACTTAAGGAATTTTGGCCTTTTAGTGGTAAAGTTTTTTTTTTTTTTGCTTTTTTCTTAATGTGTGCAGAAATATTTTAAGATTTTATTTATTCATGTTACGCATAAAATCATTTAAAAGATATAAAACTGACATTTAATGCACTACTTACCCACGCCTTTTATAAGCCTAGACTTTGTGTTTTGCCATTTAGTTACTATGTTTTAATAATTGTTACAACAGATTAAAGTTTTTGAAAAAAACTAGATATACTGAACTACTTGAGTTGGTTGTGTTTGACCGACTATATCCATATATGTACTTTTTTTTAAGAATTAAAATTCTTTTGTTTTTGAACCGCTTTTGTATACCAAATATTTGGAAAAAAGTTTAGTTCAACTAGGTTGTGTTTTAATGTTGAGTATACAAATATAAAGCTTTAAAGTTATTAAAATAATTAAAAAACTAAAACCTTTAAAATACCATCAACACCTTGATAAAATTTACAAAAACGTTAACAAGTTTCTAAAATTTTAGAAAATTTGGAAAATAATAAAAATATTTTTTAAAACAATTTTGGCTTGAGGTTAGATTTGGGTATGTGTTTGTGTTCTTTTTAATATAAATTTTCCCTTCATTTTTATGTATTAAAATGTAAACAAATATTCATACATATTCGTTTAAAAACTGAAATATTTCCTTTTTCGCAAGCTGTGAGAAGATTTAGAGTAAAGAAAAACACGAAAAACCAACAAACTTTTCAGGCTTAAATAAAATCTATGAGGTTTTACATATTAATGCACATACATACATACATACAATCATAAATACATACATACATGTACGTATGTAGAATCGTACCAACAACTTTAAATGTTGGATAGTTATTTATGGTTGATATTTTTTCTATTTAAATATTTGTTACTTTTCAATTCGTTTTTTTTTTTTTCAAATTTAGATAATCCTTAAAAGCAAAAGGACAAATGTGTATAAAGAGTAAAAAAAACTAAAAAGAATAAAACATTTGCATAAAATACCAGCTTATTATTTTTTAGGGTTTTTTTTTGGAAATGAACAAAAAAGTCTCTTGCATATTTATTTCAATGTGTACAAAAGTACAAAAAGTATTCATTTGTGAGGTTTTCATAGGTTTTCGTTTTTTTACGTCTATTTTTATTTTGAGATTTCATTGAGGGTTTTAGGGTCAAAAGTGTTCAAATGATTTCAATATTGAATTAGTTCTATTATTTTATATAAGAAATACGTCTATTTTTAAGTAATTGAAATGGAGAAAGTTTTTTTTTAATTAAACAAATAAAATATTGAAAAACCTAAACACACATGCTGACATTTAAGTCGTCTACAATGAGGTAAAATGGGTTATTTTAATGATAATTATTAAGTAAAGAAACAGATATTTTATTTAACATATAGCTTTAAAAGTTCGCCGTTTAAAAGAGAGGCTGAAAAGTGGAAAAATGTTACCAAACGGTAACACTACATATATTTGAGTTTTAAAAAAATTTGTTCCTAAATTTAGGAAGAAATAAATATATTACCTATTGTCAATAGTAAATTTTTATTATATTATATTTTTATATATATAAAAAATAAAATCGGTTGAAAATTTTAGGATATATGAAAGAACTTGACTAAGAACTTTTCAAAAGAAGATTTTAAAAAATTATTTATACATAACTCAAGATTAATCAATATTTTTAAGGCGATATATAATTTCGTTTAATTAGACAGGCGAATAAAATCGTTATATATCCTATTTTTAGTACTTACAGATCTGCTCCTGAAATGTATGTGAAATCCTTCTTCATTGTTAAAATATTACCTAATCGACTGCTACGATTAAGGGGTGTTTTATGAGAACAAAAGTACCCGATTAGCACATATTTGGTTCCAAAAATTTTGATAAATCTGCATGAGAGGTACTGGAGATATTTCGAAAAAAAATTAAAATTAAAAATTTCTTAAATCGGTTAACGTAAGAGCATAATTTGTTCACCATATGTTATATTTTTCAAAAAAAAAAAAAAAAAAAAAAAAAAAAAAAAATTTTTTACTCATTTTCAAAGTAGCTAGGACTCGATATTTCATTGTTGTCTCTAATATAGAACTAAACTTTTATTATCAAGAACATAAATTTCACAAATACATTTCATTAAGATTTAAGGTTTTTCTCAAAATTATTAAAACTAAATAAGTGATATTCCTTATCTCATATTCGAGTCGCAAATTTTTGTTTCTCTTGTTTTACTGTTTCAATTAAAGTAATTTTTTTATAATCGAAATTTTCATTTCATCCAAAATAAGTTACTTTCATTAATTTAGTACTTTCCTGATGGATTTAAAGTTTTTTATACTTTTCCTTTATTTCACATAAGACGATTTTTTGTAGAGTTGAAAGTAAACCACAATTATTAAAGAAAACTTAACAAGTGATTTGTCTTATACCTTCACTAGTATTTCGTAAACTAATACAATGTGCAAATAATTGTTCCCTTTTAAACATTCTTTAGAATTCTAATGAAATAAATAGAGAAGAGAGAGAAAAAAAAAAAACGGATTGAAATGAAGACAATTCTCCTTCACAACTTGATGTGTATTTGTGTGTTTTATTCTGTTATGAGTATTTGAAGTGGGTGAAACGGCTGGGTGGTATAGATCATTGGTAAAGGTTGATTGGTTTGTCTTTTGCAACGAGTAAAATGTACGAATAATAAACAATGAGAAATATGACCTCTTTTTAAGAAATATATGAACAAGATGACAATAGATGATAAAGAGTTGAACAACGAATAAACTCTCTTTGTCTTTAATTATCAAAAAAAAAAAAACAATAATCTTTAAATTGATTAATGTTTTTTTTGTTGATTTACATATACATAAACATTGAATTTATAAATCATATTTTTAAAAGGTGTTTTAACATAGATTAACAACTAGATATTTATGTGAGAGAAAAAAA
>MINK01173672.1:0-20998 GCA_001735545.1 Phormia regina
TTATTTTTCGCTCAAAATAAATTGATCATTTTTTTGCTCAAATCATAATGATTATTTTTTGACTTTCATTTTTTTACTCAAAAAATAATTTTTATTTTTGATTTTTATTTTTTGCTCAAAATATATTGAGTCATTTTTATTAAAAAATAAACTTTAATTATAAAGAAGTTTTATTTTTTACGTGTATATATTTAAAAAAAAAAAACAAATTAACATTTAATAAATCTATATATCTGATTTTAATTTCCATTAACAAATAAAACTTTTAACAAAGTAACCGAAAACATATTATATCTGAAGACACACAAAATCAATTTTAATATAAATACGTTAGCATATATTTTGATCTCCCAAGATTTCATTAAAATAAAATAACTAAAATAACCATAAAGTTTGAGCGCAAAAAATAAAAATCAAAAATAAAAATAAGTCAAACAATAATCAATTTATTTTGAGCCTAAAATAAAAATCTAAAATAATTGTTATTTGTTGATTTTTTTATAAAAATCAAAAAAAAAAAAGTTTGTTACATAATTCGATAGCGCGACCCAAAAACGTAATAAAATTGTTCTACAACATATTTCTAAAGTTTATAGATCATTATGATTTTTTTTATTTAAAAAATGCTAATAATCGTTATTTACGGTCCCTGAATAATATAGATAAATTTATCATAAAATCCGATGCTTAAAAATTACCACATTTTAAAATTAAAAGAATCATTTTGTATATACGGTTTTTTACAATCAAATCATAAATTAATTTTTGTCGAAATTTAGTAAAATGTTACGTAACTAAGGAGGCCATATTTGAAAGCCTAAATGTTATGCCCAATAACCTGTACAAATTCATAGGTCTCCTCGAAATTAACTAAAAAAACAAAAAAAAAAAAAAAAAAAAAAAAAAACATCTCATCTCTGAGTATGTTAAATTTTGTTTGGAAATCTTCATGGGTATATTTGTTACAAAATGTTTACAAAAAATAAGTTTTGGAACCGCGTTGTAGACAAAAATATTTTCAGTATTATTTTTACTTTTTGAAAACAATCATCGGAGATCTGTTTGCTGAAGACCAAAAGCAAATCGGTGCATAAACACTAGAGATATGGATAAAGAATTTTTTAACAAAAATTTGTTCTAATTGTTATACCCTACACTTAGGGTTGCCAGTTAGGCTGGATTCGGCTGGATTTTCCAGCTTTTTCGACGATTGTCCAGTTTCCAGCTAAAATAAAATTTGTCCAGGTAAATATATTACTTTGGAAAAACAAAATCAATTCAAAAAATAGTCTCTTTAATAATAATAATAATAATAATAATAATAATAATAATAATAATAATAATAATATCATTATGAAATGTCATTCATACGTAATGAGGAGTCCCAGAACAAAAACAACTAATATGATTGGGACCATATATTATTGACATAGATGTGATGCTTTAAAAAAAAACTCAATTGAAAAAAAATACTCCAAAAGGCACACTTACTACAATTGTTTTAGTTTTCAATGAAATTATTTACTAACACATTCTTAGACCTAGGTTTTCTTGACAATCTATGGTTTGGAACAATAAAACTAAGAGTACTCAATAAACTAACTCTCTTAATATCGTTAAGGTTTCATCTACTATTTATCCAATTGTAAAGATTATGCTTTCAATTAAAAGCTTTTAATGGTGCATTTCTGAAAATAAAATAAAAGTAATATTTTTAATATTTTGTAATTTCAACGGTGCAAAAAACAAACTTTTGGGAAATTTTATAATTTTTATGATTTTTAAAGGCAAACGTTAAAAATACTATGATTGAAGAAAAACCAGAATAATCGTAACTGAATCAGAATGTTCAATTTAAGCAATATATCTTTTAGTCAAATATCTATATATAAACGTCCAAAAGATGGAATTGAAAAATCTTATTAAATTTCAATAACTTCAAAAACAATGTCCAGCTTTTTTTTTCCTAAATCCAGCTTTTTTACACCGAATGTCCAGCCTTTTGTGAATGTGTATCTAGCAACCCTACCAACACTATATACATATGTAGGTAGGAATGGTATTATGTGTTTGTGGTAATATTTGAAACTGATGTTTGAATGAATCGATCTTACGATATCCGCACTTTATGAAAAGTTTGTTAGAAAACTACAGGTCGAAATAATGCAACTAGCATTGAATTCGACTATGACTAGGTAATCAGTCTTCTTTTTTTTTATAAAGTTATACTATAAATAAACAAACAGTAATTTTTGTGTCTTATTATTTATTATACACTGTTCCAATGTCAGCCTCTCTAGTATATTAAATAAAAATGTTTACATTTTATTTTTAAAATATTAATTATAATTCATAATTTATACATTGTTATCATTTATTTTTGGGTTATGTAATGAAAAGATAGAAAAACATTACATTAATAACGTAAATATAAAATGTAAAATCAGTCTATTGTTTTACCTTGGTTAAGCATAAATTCGGCAAAGAATATATCACTTAAATATAAATATCGGTCCACAATTATCTATAGCTTCCATTAATACCTATTAAAAAAATTAAGTTACTTTTCAACACAAATAAGTTTTTATATAAATATAAATGACACTGTAATATTTTATAAAGATCGGTACAAAATTTTTCCATAAATTATATAATATAACAAAAAATCGCTTAAACGTAAAAAATTTCAAAATATGAAAAAGATAGCCATAATGTTAAGAAATCGCTAAAATAAAAAAAAAACAATAAAAATCATTCCTAAATGATATACATTTACGAGTCGGCACATTTGAAATATATTTCATATTTATACCAGAACATTTGATAATAATATTTTTAATTTTGTCCACTACTGTATAAGTATATTTATTTAAAATACATATACATACCTATTACTACTAAATATGTGTGCGTTTTTATTACTAAATCTAAACGCATTTGTTGTTATTTAACTAAACACCTACCTACTTACCTACCTACATATACACATACATGTACATAAGTATGTTCTATTAGTTCTATTTTCTAAATGATGATATTCATTCAAACATAAGTAGAAACATTTTTTTTTCTCTCTCCATACTTTGATAATAACTATGTACATATATTAACATGATTATTGTATATGTAAAATACGTTTAAATAAATCTATGGTATTGTATTAGTTTTTAAACTATTTTTTTTTTCGTTCATTCTGCGAATTAAACAAAACAAAACAACTATTAAAAAACAAAAAACTATAATAATTTACGTAATTTGATTGCAGCAGTTAAGAGTCAAAAGTTGTATAAATCTGACTTTTGTTCTGTTATATTATTCGCTTGATTTGTACTTTATTATACATTTTTTGTTTTTTTGTTTTTTGTTCATTATTGCGTCTAACTGTTTAGAAAATTAATGTTTTTAAAAAGTAGGAGGAATGGTAAGACCATACAACTTTTTACTAGGATTTTTTTTTTTAATTTAAATTAACATACACATGATTAAACTGATAATAACTAATGTTTATTCGATCATACAAATAGGAGAACACATTTAGACATATTTGCAGTCATATTGTATAAAGTATGTATACGAAATGTTTGTATACTTCAAAACTAAATTAATTTTAATATTTAAATTAATTTCCAAAAAAAATTAGACTATGCAAATATTTGACAGGAAATATTTAATGGTGTTTTTCTTTAATGGTTACTGCAATAGATTAACATATTTAGGTAATAAATGAAAAATACTAAATATTTTTTATATATTAATTGTAAAGTTTCCTCTTTACTTCATTTACAAAACATCCCTGTGTTTGTTGTTCATTTATACTTTATTTAAAAAAAAAATAGTTTTTTAAATAAGACTTTCATCTTTTTAAATAAAAAATTACAAAATTTTGAAAAATAATTCTCAAGTTGTGTAAATACAATGTTTACACTTTCGTAATAAAGAGCAAATAGGTTTCTTTGTCCAATATCAGTTGTTAACTTGCTTGATTGTAAAAGTATTTGGTGTTCAGATTAGACAAAAAACTATTAGCAAAAAACGTCAAATATTACCGTAGTGAGAACTTAAATTAAAAATTGTCTTTGTCTAATAGAACAATTGTTTTTTTTTTTTTTTTTTTTTTTTTTTTAATTTTTTTTTTTTTTTTTTTTTTTTTTTTTTTGAAAATCAACAAAAATATATTTAATTCATTTACTTAAACAATAAAAACAAAACACGTTTAAAAAAATTAACAAAAATATAATAATTCACTAATTACAGAAAAAGACAGAAAATGATTCAAATATAAGCTGAAATTTTTTTTTTNNTTTTTTTTTTAAGTAAATTCTGTTATTACAGGCGCGGATCCAACTAAAGCTTTTGGGGGAGGAAAATAGAATGGTTTTCTCAACTATATCCTTAAAATTTATGTTTTAGTATGTATTTTCCATTAATACTTTTCATTTTGGGGAGGGAAATTTCCTTTTTTTTCCCTCTCCTTGGATCCGTGCCTGTGTTAATATGTATGATTAACCTGAATCACTGAATAATTGTCTGCATCGTTTTGGAATTGGTTCAAAGTCACTTTCATCACTAGATGATATAATCATATTGCCATCATATGGTAAAATATCATTTTCATCACTAGAATTTATCTCGTTAATAAGCGACGAGATCAAAGAATTTTTAGGGGTTTCTTTTCTTGCAAAATAGTTTGTCATCAAACTTTAAGATTTTGAATTTTTATGTTGCTTATGCAACTGTTGATATCCGGAAAATAGTCCGCAAACATGGTTTAATTTAAAAACGGTAAAAAAGCTAAAACAAAAAAAACATCTAAAATTTCAAAATCTGTCTAAAGAAATCGTTCATTTGAAAACCGCATAAATTTGAATTTGCATAAAACGAGATCTGAGTGTAATAACACAAGTTTGCAAAATAAAAATAAAAAAATAAAAAATCTGCTACTCGGAGTATCTCATTCAACTCGGATATATGGTTCGCTGATACTCGCAATAAATAGGCAAGTGCATAACTCGAAAATGACTTAAATTATATTTTAAATAATGAATGTAATTTAAAATTTTCTTCAAAAATATATCATGAATTTAATAAAACTCAAGACTAAATATATTTAAATTACTACCCATTAAATATATTTTGTCTACACACTCACATACATATATACATCTACATATGTAAGTATAAATGATTTGGTACTTATTAATGTATTCACTGTGCATATTCACGTATATACTACATATGTATATAAACATCACTAAGTGAATATACAACCATATTGGTATTGATTTTATATTATTATATTATATACATACATATGCACATAAATATATATAGAATGTATAAATACATATATATGTATATATATATATATATATACAAATACATAAGTATAAACTAAAGTTACTAAAGTGCGAAAATATAGAATTCGACAATTTCTAGTCATATCCGAAGGAAATTGTTACCCATTAAATGTCATTTACATACACATGGTCCTTTATACATACACATACATGCATTTATTTAAATATCTACATGTAAAATATTTTTACGCTAATTAATTCTTAGATTTAACTTGTTGTACAAAATGTTCATTATAATTTGAAAAACCACCACTTGATAATTTCCTTAATAATTTTCTTAAATACAAATATTTCAAGAAATAACATTATTATTTATAAATATATTGTTTTTGTCGTTGTTGTTGTTGTTGTTATTATTATTTTTTTTTTTAATTTCTAACCAACTTCTAACCTACAACTAACAAATATTCTATTATTAAATATGTGTTTATGTATGAGTATGTGTATGGATGTTTGTAAAGTGTATTTTAATGTATTTTTAATAATTTTATATACAAACCTACGCTACATAGTAATTGAAGTTTTAAATTCATAGCAAAAATTGTTGCTTCCTGCTGAGAATTAATAAAATTTTATTTGCCACCAGACTAAAGGATATAAACCCCTTTTATTTCATCATATATACAGAGAAAGAGAGTTCTTTTTTATTTTTATTATTATTTTTTTTTTTAACACATCATCATACATAAATTGTACCTAAGGCACCCTGTCAGGCAAATTTTTGGGATGTTATAAAATATCAACAAGCTGATTTGGAATAAAAAAAAAAAAAAAGAAGAATATATGATATGACTGAGCAACTGAAAACAACTTCAGTCACCACAATCAAGTGCACTTTAATATTACCGCAAAGTCAAGCGAAAAAGACGAAAATTATTAAGTATGGCAGAGTCATAAAAAATACAGATTTTTTTCCACTCAATTGCTGGTTTCACGCCTCAATAAATGCGTAAATATTGAAACTCCACATCGAGTCAATAGGGTAAATACACTGACTGAAACACACACACACATATATATAGGCATATTATAATAAACCTACTATACATATGTATAGATATATATATATGTACTTATGTATGTACGTTTGTAAATTGTTTATGTTTATGTGGGTGTAACCTATAATGGTTATATTTATTACAACAACAACAACAAAAAATAATACTAAACAAATTTCAAGAATTTGCTTTAGCGTTTAGAAAATACATTTTAATATATTTTTTTCTTACACTTATTGGTGGGCGATATTATCAGAAAGTTTCAATTGCATTTTGATTAAGGGATCCAGTTTTAACTACAGAACTCCCATTTCCTAACTCTATTATCACTTTTAAAGTATTTTGTATTAAGAATAAACAATAAATTAATAAGAAGGGGAAAATATTCCATTGCTAATATATATATATTTTATATATTTATATTATGTGTCTCTTTTTAGAAAACAATTCACATATTTCTTTGGATATTTAACAAAATTTCCCGAATACTCGACTGGTGGCACTTTTTTTTAAAACTGATTTATAGGTATAGGCCTGTATGACTAGATGCTTAGCACAATATCTTCAAAACTGTTTAAATATTGAGAAAGTTAATTTCAGAAGCAAAATATATGTGGCTATAAATATTTAAGAGCAATTAAATGATTTTGTACAAAAATTTATTGAGATAACTTATAAATTGCGACTTGTGCAATCAGGTGGGCGGAAGGACGGACATGACTTTTCGATGGGTATTAAGATATTTTTACAAATATCAGCGTTAACTGCACCTTACGATGGTATAAGGTATAAAAAGATGTACCTATCGAATAAGGAGTAATATTTTTTATGGGCCAAATGCTAGAAACACAGTGTGTCACACAAATGCTACAAAATTATGAAACCAATTTCAACTGAAAGATGCATATTTTATATAGAAATGAATATAGAAAATATTACGATGATATACTTTTCTGTGTAATTAAAAAATCCATTTTAAAAAATATATACATTTTTTCATAAAATCTGCTCTTCAGCATTCATTTTTTTGAACGAACAATTTAGTGACAAATCGAGGTTAATTTATTTTTTATTAAATTTCATTGATAAATTTAAAAAAAAGCATGCGTTACATTTTTAATTTTTTTATTATTCGATATAAAAGAAACTTTTTTTCTAAAGTTCACCATTTTCGACTAATGCTGAATGTAATTATTCAATTAAAACACTTGTCTTTTGAAATATGTGAAAAAAAACAACTTTTATTATATTTTATTTTTTTTACAAAATCGTTTTTATACTAATTTCGTATGTTGAGATTGAACATTTCTCATGCCTACACGAATGGAGATAATCGAAAAATTTGTACAGCATATTACTTCGGAATTTATTTCAAATTTCATGATATTAAAAAAAAAAAAACGTTTTCCCTTATATACATCAGGACTTATTTCCAGTGTTTTCATTACTTATGCTTAAAAAGATTTTTGAAAATGGAAAATCAGTTTTAAGCATATCTCCGCCATTTATGAACCGATCTTTTTGAATTCAAATTGCAAAATTATCGAGAGACTTTTCGATCGTTTGTTATATATGTTGTATATGTCAGTTATCAGTGGACTTCATAAACGCCATTTCAACCGACACACCTACGTCATCATTACTTACAAGGATTCCGAAAATATCAACATTATTGCTCTCCTACGAAATTTGAGGAAATTACAAACGTAATAATAATCATATATGTACCCTTTACATCTGTGTTGCAGGTTACAACTAGTTTCAGAACCCATGAAAATAGCCTATACTTGTTCTACTTTGACGTTACACTCAATGATTTTGGTTTGAAATTATCACCTTCAAAAAACATACATTAGTGTCAGAATTGGTTATGATACCATTAGTTCTGAGGATGTTATTAAAGAATCTGAAGTGATTTCAACTGCACCAATTCTAGAACTAATGATTTTAGAACATGTTCTAAATTTTTTCCTGGGATAACTTTTTTTCAAATTTATTTTGTTATTAATGTTTGTATTAAATTATTTTATATTAAAAATATTATGAAACCGTTTGTTCATGTTTTTTTTAACAAAATCAGCTCACAATATGAGATGATATTTGTCCCATATTTGTCTTATAAAAACCGTTATAAAATATTTAAATACGAAATGTAAAAACTAATATTATATTATAAAAAGTTGTATTATCGAATTTACAGCATGGGTTAGTAAGGACCAATATTACATAAATTACCCTTAAATGATGATTTATAACAAGGACACTAAGTAAAGGTGCCGAATCGTCTACCTTTTTCCTATTTTCATTGATAATTTAGACAAGAATCAAAACCCTCTTGGGCAAGTAATAAGAAACAGAAGCAAAATTATGGAAGAAATTTTATTTTAACATTTAGATGGATATCGATAATCTAGATAGAGTCTCAAATGAATTTTCTATGTACTTTGGTTGAGGATATTAAATATTAGATAAAATTTTCAGTTCTTTAGAAAATTATTTTAAAAACTAAATTTACTTTAATTTTTTTTTTTATTATACAAAAATCAAAATTTTCTTTTGATTAATAAAAAATAAAAATATAAATTAATTAGTGATTTTTAAAACCTAAAGAATAAATAAAAATCAATAAATAATTTATTTATATTTTCAAATGGAAATAAAAAATACTATAAGATTTTTATTTTTGTTTTTGTTTTTTTAACAATATAAATAATATGTACATTAGAGTGTTCCGTAGACAAAAATTGTGTAGCTGAATATGGGAAAAATATTAAAAAACCAAATTAAATTGATCTTCAGTTTCCTACCAGCGACATTTCGCTCAAAAAATACTATTGAGTTTAGTGTTGAAATGGGTATCAAATAATTCATAGTTCTAAGCCAATTATAGAAAAAATACTTTAAAAAATTTTCGCAAAAATGTTGGTCCATAAACCGTCATTTTAGTACATCATGAAAAAAATCGATATTTTTCTTCAAAAAAAAAAAAAAAAAAAACTTTTTTCTTAAAAAAAAAAAAAAAAACAGATAAGAATTATATAATTTTGATCCTTTAAAAAATGTTCATCAAAATACCTTCCAGCGAACTAAAATTCCATTGAAAAAAAATTAACAGCATAAAATTACGAATTTTTTATACCCATTTCGTTTAAAAAATTGAAACTTTTTTTGGACCAAAATTTATGGGACCCTTGATTTTAAAATCGCTGGTAGGGAACTGAAGATGAATTTTATTATTATTATTTTTTTTTTTAATTTTTCCCATATTCAGCAAAATTTTACGCATCGTTTGAGGGGTGTTCCTAAATCGAAATCTTGAAAAATACTTTTCTCGGGACACTCTAAAGTACATATTTAAATTTTTATTCAAATATATGTAGAAGAAATAGGTGAAGTTTTTAAATCAATTTTGAATATTAAACGACATCTCTGAGATATCTAACATCTATATTGTATAATAACTAGAGAAAAGATAAATTATAATTAAGTCAATATAACATTAATTTTTTATCTGCTCAACAGTTTCGTAGTCAGAAATAAGTATCAAAAAAAAAAATATTATTCAAAATAGAAAAATGTTTTTCTTGAAAATTTCCTTAAAAAAATTAAGCCGCCAAAAATGTGCAGTTTTTAAAACTTTATTCTAAAGCTAGTAATGCTATGGATAAAATAGATTGATATATAGTCGAGCTAAAGATGAATCTGATTTCACTTTTTTTCTCATATTTCTGAGAAATAATAAAGAAATGAAAAATAAAATTTTATTGCACAATAGCTTCCATAGTGTAATAACAAATGCTATGATGTACTAAGAATTTCTCTAGCTAATTCCTTCATATTATTATTATTTTTTTTTTTTTTTTATACAAAATTACACTAATAATAATTATGTTTGGTCTCTGATTTTAATATTACCTACTGTTGCTCATATCTAAAATAAATAAATTAACATACACATACATATAAGTTAGTATTTAATTAAACACAATTTTATTTGCTACCAAATCATATGAATAATGTTTTATCAACTTTAATCGTATTAACAGTTTAACACCAAACAAAATCTATAAAAATCTTATTGAGAAGAATTTAATCTTTTTAAAGACAATTTAAAAAGCGCTAAAATGGCCCAGCGGCCCACATGCATTACAATTATTAGTCCAGCCGATCTGACGCCTATGTAAAACGGTATAAGTTCTAAGAGTATGTGTGAACTACGAGTACTATTTAGTAAATGTATGTCGTATTCTCTAATATTATTTAGCACATGATTACATACATAAACACATATCTAACAAAATACATATACATATATGTAAGTATATTTGCTTAAGAGAACATGTATATATGTATGTATGTATGTATGTATGTATGTATGTATGTATGTATGTATGTATGTGAGTATCAAATTTATATAAAATTATGGTGTATTTGTATACGCCATTTATGTGACATTATTTGAATGGAGGTGCAATCATATTTGAGAGTGTTGGGGTTTTATAGAAATGCGTCTATACGAATATAAATTCATATATGTACATATCTAGAAGTTTATATACATATGTATATTTGTATGTATTTATATGTAAGTGTGTATGCGTCGTGTGCATAATTTCGATAATTAGTGAAATACTTTTCTCTAATGGGCACAAAAGAGAAACATTCTGACTGTCAAATATGTATTTAAATACAAGGGAATAGAATACAAATCTAATTCCATAAAGGGCCACTCAACTCTGTAACATTTGATTTATTCGTATATCACAACAAGAACAGACATGCATTAATATTTCAAATGTTATAATCCGTAGAAAATTTAATTATATTATATTATACTTTACTTCAAAATCACATCACTAAATAAATACATGCATGTATGTGTATATGTTTATATGTACATTTATTGTGTACAAATTTCCTATGAATTGTTTAATAAACAACAAACAAATACATGCACATACACATATACATATACCAAAGTGACACATACATTCATACATTTATAGAGTTATATAAAGGAAATTTAACATATGTAAGGAAATATTAATATGTTTATATGTATATTTATTATATATCTTATATACATTCATATACATATACATATGTACAGAATTTCGTTTAAAGGACTTCTTAAGTGGTAGAATACAACACCTTTTATAAAGCTATCTATCGACTGCATAAAATTATTATTACATTTATTGACAATTAGTAAATAATATACCAACATCCATGCATACATATTATATATATTTTTTTTAACAATATTATGATAATTTCAAGATAAATTTTATTAAATTGGAAATATTTGAAAAGACTATTGTTCAAATACACTTTTTTATTTTTTATTTATTTATTTTTTTTTTTAATAAAATCTTTTATGTTTATATGACGTATGAGCAATTTAAGATAAACTAATATTACTTATACGCTGTTATATAGTTTATACACACCAAGGTACGGAAAATTACGAATACGGATTTCGAATTTAATTCTCAGTTTTTGTTCGCTTTTTTAGATATTATTCATAAATTTAAAAATAAAATTCAATTTTTCAATTGTATTTGTATGGAAGATCGCTATTTTACGATTACAAATGGTTCGGCCGCCACACACATGATACAATGATGTATCCATAAAAAGTAGTTGGAAAAAGGTAAAAAATGGTTCGTTCGTTTTTTTTTCGGGATTTATTTTCCAAATGAAAAGACATTTTTAATATAAGAAATAAGAAGTTTTGTATACATCCCTACAATCAAAAAATACAAAAGTGATTCGAATTTTTATTGCTTAAAAGGAAAAACATTATCGCCGCAATGTTTATATTCATATTGCAGAAATTTCTCCCAGCGGGATATGTGATGCGTCACCAGCGATACATCTAAACAATAAGAAATAAATACGCCCAGGTAAAATTAAGAAAAATTACAAAAAGATAGCGTCAGATAATCTTCTGGAAAATATAATAATAATAATAATAAAAATATTATTGCTAAAGAAATTTGTAAATAATATGTTAAACAATGCTTATCATCTTGTAAATCATGTATTCATATCGTCACATTATAAAGCATGAAAAATTTACATTCTAACGTACATCATACATCTTTTTTGATTAATTTGCAATATTTTTTAAATTTCTAAATAAAATCAACAAATGAAAATTGTGACTGAAAAATAAAAGTATCTATTGCGTTAATTTTTTTTTTTTTTTTTTTAGATGATTTCAATGAATATCATCCATTTACTTGTTAAGTGCCTATCCCTACCTTACTGAAAAAGGGCGAATTTGAGATAAATGTTATTATATAATGATCGAGTTTCTTCTAAATAAATATTTCAATTAATAAAAATTTATTTCTATTTATGAAATCAATAATAATAATAATATTAATAATAATATAATATTATAAAAGTATTGCTGTGATGAGTTTCTTCTAAATAAATATTTCAATTAATAAAAATTTATTTCTATTTATGAAATCAATTTTTTAATTAATCATGGGATATTTCTGTAAATATTATTATATTCTGTATGCCGTATGTTAATTTTTTGTTTTGTATTTATAAATCCCTGGATTTTTCCGTTCAATCCCGGAATTCAGGATTTCTTAATAAATAATAAACATACATCGCAAGGATTTATTGGGAGAAAATTATATTTATGTGCATTGGATTACTCACGAATGCAAAATTTTTGATTTTACTTTTGCTGTGTGCAAAAATTGGGTCGATCGGTCGTAAACCGGCCAGTCGACTTTGACTTTTGTCCTAACACAAGGCTTAAAAGTAATTAATATCTATATTGCGCTATAACTATTTAATTTAACGTTTTCCCATAAACTTAAAAAAAAAAGCCCTGGTTTTAATACCGACCTAGCCTGCTAGAAAGGGTTTCTATTATTTTGTAGAGCAGGATTTGTAGTTTTTATAAATCGATGAGTTTTACCACATTTGCTTAATATATTAGGGTAGATAGACCAAAATCTGAATTTGGGGTATCAATTTTACACTTATTATACAAATATAGGTACTAAATGTAGGGTGTAGCAAAAAAATTTTGAAGCATTTCAGATTGTATTTTGAATAGTTATAGAGTTAAATAGTTACTCGAAGTTTAGGTGTTGCCTATTAACCAAAAAATGGTAAATGTTGACATGTAACTGCTTAACATATTTTAATTGACATAAACATTATATTGGTGTTTCATTTTTAAGAAAACAATTTTTTTTTTCAATTTGATTAATTAACCCGAAACAAGTTAATTCCTGAATAATATTTTTATTTTCAAAAATAATTTTTGATTCTCGAACAAATAAAAAATTTAAATTTGCATTCTAAAAATTCAGTGATAAAAATTATGTTCCAAATAAAAATGTATGAGAGAGTTGTAGAGGAAAACTTAAGAGTCACTCTGTAATAATACAAGAAAAACTATTATATGACAAAGTTGACCACCTCGAGTATGTAAGATTTAAAAAACTTAAATTGATTTAGATCTTCTTTTTTAAATTCGATTAGACCCTTAACTCCCAAGAAGAAGGTTGCACCATAAACCCTATTAGCATTATATTATTATTAAGATTTCTTATGTATCATATAAAATAAATATCATGTATTATGTGTAAAAATTTCAATTCCTTAAAGCTTTTGCGTACACGAGTTGTTAAACTTTTACACCCTGTAGCTGTTTTAAAAAGTTTCCGATTGGCCCCGCCGTGTTTACTTAAGGTGCTGTACGAATATTGTTAAAAATTGTTAATTTCAGTTTACAGCTTTTATTTTTTGAATTTTTCATGAATTTATAAATTTGCTACAATTTTCAAACACAAAGGATGCATAACAATTAGAAAAGGAGTTTCTTAATCGAACAAATTTTTATTTAAAAGCAGGTCAAATTAGCAATTCAATAGTATATTGACAAGTTATTTTAGTTGTTGCATAAATACATTTGTTTTAAGTTAAAAAAAAGGTTAATTGAGTCACAATTTGAATTTTCGCTATACACATAGATGTGCACAGTGGGGCAGAATCGAAATTTTTTGGAAATAAATCTCTAACTTCAAGTTGCATGAAATTTGGTATAGACGTAGCAGAGGAGTGTATAATTTTAATTTTGGAAGATGGACCGAACAAACCTCACAGGAGCGGTGCTAAAGGGGCTCAAGATTGAGTACCTCTGGCATACAATTTTTTTAATCACTTTTCAAATTTTTGTTTCTCATCCGATATTGTTTCCGATATTTTTTACAGCTTATTGTATGTACTGATAAGACCTTATCTCTAATATAATCTTTGTTATTAAAGAAAGCTTAACGAAATTTTCAGTGGATGTAGACTTTGTCATTTAAAATAATAAAGTGAAAAAAGATTTAAGATTTTTTTTTTAAAGGTGTTATCAGTACCTACAATATTCTGTAAAAATATCGAATGGGAAACAAAACTGATTTTGAGTCCCTTTAGCTCTGCCCCTGTGGAGTCTGTTCGGTCCCCCTTTCAAACTTTATATTGTACAATACTTTGCTATGCCTGTACTAAATTTCATATAAATTGAACCAGCCGATCAGAAGTAACAGATTTATTTCCAAAAAAATTCGATTCTACCCCACTGTGGTGTGATGTTAACAAAAAAGAAAGTGTTTTTTTTTTTAATTTTTATGAGAAGACAATCTAGATCATATTTCATGATTTATTGAGAACAAAATTTAACTTTTATTTTCAGGCGAAAATGTTGGAAAATTCACATGCATGGATGGGAGCATCGGGTTCATCAATTGCTGGTTCGTATAGAAAATTAAGAATATTTTAATTTAGAGTTTTTATTTTTTTAAAGAATTGATTGATAATTATAAATATTTGTTTAATACTCTTCATTAGCAGACAGTTATCAGTATCAGCTGCAGTCCATGTGGCAAAAATGTTGGAATACCAATCAAAGTTTAATGCATCATTTGCGATTTCGTGAAAGAGGTCCATTGAAATCATGGCGTCCGGAAACGATGGCAGAAGCAATTTTTAGTGTACTCAAAGAGGGTTTATCACTTTCGCAGGCAGCACGAAAATATGATATTCCCTATCCTACATTTGTTCTATATGCGAATCGGGTGCACAATATGTTGGGGCCGTCTATTGATGGTGGTCCAGATTTAAGACCGAAAGGCCGTGGACGACCCCAACGTATTTTACTGGGAATTTGGCCCGATGAACATATCAAGGGTGTTATCAAAACTGTTGTCTTCCGTGATGCCAAAGATCTAAAGGATGAGGGTCTGTCCCATTTGCCCTATGGACGGCATTCGGTAGGTGATGTTGATAAGACAAATTACTTAGAGCAGACATTGCATGCTAACTCTCTTGTTATTGTTTTTTAGCCTGTTTTTCCATTTCAGGAGGGTCCTTTGAGTTATCCTGGTGTAGCTGGTCCATGTCCAAATGGCATGCCTGGTGCTGCTGGTGACCAAATGTCACAAGAAGCCACAGCGGCTGCAGTGGCCGCCGTAGCTCATAACATAAGACAACAAATGCAAATGGCAGCAGCGGCTCAACAACAACAGCAAATTGGTGAGGGTCATGGTGGACCGAATTTGTTTAATCTTCCGCCTCATATGGCCAGCGGAGGACCCATGTCGGGGCCTCAAGGTTCAGCAGGTGTACCTCTACCTAAAGCAAGTATTTCTCCCGCATTAAGCTCATCATCGAATACGGCTGGTTTAAGCTCCATGATGGGTCCACGACATGTTCCTTCACCCTGTGGACCTAATTTACCCGGCATGCCCCAACTGCCTCCTGGTATGGCTGTAGCTTTGCACATGGCTGGCGGTGGTCCGGGTGGTCGTTGTGATCCATCTGCCGTTTTGAGTCAACAGCAACAACATCAATTGCAACATTTGCATTTACAACAGCAACATGCCTTGCATCAACAACAAAAACACCAACAACAACAACATCAACATCAAATGGCTTTCGGGCCACACACTTCTTCCTTAAGTCATTCATCTGTAGCCGGTGCACCCTCGCACACGATCGTTCATCAATCCATGCAGAAAACAACGACGGCATCTTCAATAAAACCACCTTCTTCCACATCTTCGCCGTCCAGACGCACCAGCCCTCACAGTCTAACGCCCCTACATTCACCCCTAACAGAACTTGGTCTAGAAATGAGTTTTAAACCATCCCGCCCCTTTTCACCTTCACGTCTATTTTCGGATGATATTTCCGATATTGTAGGTGTTGCTGCCTCACCCTTACGCTCGCCCACAACGTCACATCCATCATCAACAGCAGCCGTAACCACAGCAACAATAACTACCACTAGCAGTATTAATACAGCCACCGTTAGATCATCTTCTTCAGAGCCATCTGCCACATCCGCCACAGCAACATCATCAGCAGCATCGGTAGCTATTGATAGTATGGCCAGCGCATCAAGTAACATAAGTTCCACGGGAATAAAACTCGAACCTATTACGACAACTAGCGATTAAGATTAAAAAATATACATACACACATCTGTTTGTATATTTTGTGTTTTTTTTTTATTTGTTTAGTTTTTTTTTTTTATTTATTTATTAACATGATCAACTATAAATATATAATAATCGTTCCAGTATTTAAGTATTATATACTCACACTCATTTTATGTTTTGTATGTATGTATGTTAATTCAATGTTTCGAATATTAAATTCTACATCTTACTCAAATATGTATGTAGCTCCATTTGATATCACATAACTTCTTATTTATATTAAGTTTTTAAAATGTATGTAGTAGGTACTTATTGGGAAAGAAGTTATTCCTTTACAGATATGTCAGAAATTTTACATATGTTATATTGATCTATATACAACAGGAAAATATAAAAAAAAAAATTTGGTAATAATTGTCATATTCATAAAAGCACTGTAAGGCTTTGTCCGTAATACATCATGCTAATTATGTGACTGACTATTATTTTAAAAATAATCTTTCCATGTTGAAAGTGATTCAAATTTAGACCAGAATGGTAATAAGATATGCCGTATCATATCTGTTGAAATAAAGAGAAGTGGTCTTCATATTTGTACAAAATATGGTACCAAAAAAAAAACAAAAACAAAATCTATCATTTAATTGTCAGAATTACGGAAAAACTAATTACAATCTACAAGGGACAGAAAATAACTGTTTTTCTGAATTTTTAACAAAAATGAAATTAGACTGATCTGTATGAAGTCTAATTTCATTAAGTGATATGCTTTTTAATTTTTTTTTTTTTTAGAGATTTTAATAAATAATTTTAATGTGATTTTTTTTTTTTTTTTTTAGTTTTTTTTTTAATTTTTAACATTTATTGTATTTCGTAGTATATTTCTTTCGCTTTTCATTTTCGTACTTTACTTTTTTTCTAATTTTTAATTTTTGTTTTATTTCTTTTATTTTGGCGATTTTATTTTGTTGTAAGAGTCAAGAAATAATTGTTATTTATCAAAACATAACTATTATTATTTGATATTTATGATAAAAGTCATAACGGTTACGGTCCCTGCAATCTACTATATGTCATATATAACACGACTCAGTAACAAGAATTACGATTTTCCTAATTACAACATGAAAACGAACAATGTTTTACATTTTAAACTACAGAGTCAGTGCAAACAAAGCCACTGATTATGTAAATTATTTGGAATCTATATGCATCAGGGTTGGAGTTTAATGATTACATTTTCAATTTAATTACTTTGCAAATAATTGTAATTTCAATTACAATGTAATTGAAAGTAATTGTAATCAATTACCTTTTTAAATATTTTATATTTTTTTTATTATTAGAATATAACACGAAATTAATTTTGGTACAAATTTGGATAAATTTGAAGCCTACATCAAGCAATTTGTTTGATCAAAAACTTAAGAAATGATAAAATCGACAAATGATACATCAAAGGAAATACAATTTCGTAAGCTATCATATAATCCTTAGAGCAACAGTTCTTTATTGGAGGTTCGCGACCTACAAGAGATCCGTAAGGACATTCACTATTATTTTACTATTATAGCCCGGGTTCACACACAGCAATTTTTCTTGCCGCAATTCTGAGTTTATCGAAAAGGAGAATGCTAAACGTTTACATAAATAATATTTGGAAAAAAGATACGATACGTTTTTCAATTTCGAATTCGTCAACATTGGACTATTGTATTCTAAATGCTTAATACGTTCTCTATCGATGTTCTAAGTTTAATCATAAACGAATTAACGTTTCAAAATTTCCAAACTTTCTACCATTTATTTTCGAAAATTTTTGAAAAAAAAATCACTAGAGTTCATAATAAATAAATAAATAATATTGAAATCCTGTTTTATTTAAATATTAACATACATACTTATTTATACACTTACATAACCATGTAAATACATTAGCATTTATCGAATACTTACATTAATGTAGATTCATTTTAATATATAATTATATTCTTAAAGATCTCTTTAAATGTATTATTATCAGTTAAGAAATGATTAATATAAATATATATATATTTTTTTTTATTATTTAATCATTCATTCCAATTTAATTAAGATGTAATTAAATAAATTATATATAAAATATATATAATAATATAAATAATAAAACAAAAACAAATAAATACACGAATCAAAATGAATTTACGAAATGTGTGCCCAAAAATCTTACTCTAATATTTTTTAATTATTATTATTATTATTATTTATTTTTTAATTTAATTAAGTTTTTTTCAATATTTTAAAATTAATAAAATGAAAAAATAAAATTTTTTAACAAAAATGTACAAAATTGAGAAAATCTTTTTGGATATAAAAAAAAATACAACATTTAGGAAAACAAAATTAAATTTTAGAACGTTAAAAATTAAAAAAAAAAACTAAAAATGCCTTTCGGAATAAAATTCAAAAATTAAGACACTAGAAAAATATAACGAAAACACAAAACAAAAAGAAAAAATATATTTATATTAAAACGAAATTTAGAATAAGTTTTATAAAATAAATGTGGTGAATATTTAAAGTTGGGAATCACTTAATATTTTTAAGAAGAAATATGAGAAAACAAAAAAAAAATATTAAGTAATTAAACAATTTAGATATGACTGCATAATATTTGTTTAAAAACAAAAACTAAATATTAAATATTATTATTATTATTTTTTTTTAATTAACTAAATAAGTCAATAAAACAAATACAATCAATTTGATTTCAATTACTAAATGTTTAACTATAAGTACTAAATTATTATTTTAATTTAATTTACGACTTTTCAAAATTTATTTAAAATCATTTTTTAGTATGACTTTTTAGAGTCAGAGTAGGAAGTGCCTTCTTTTTAAACAAAAAAAAAAAATAATAATAAAATATTTAAGTTTTTAGCTTAAGACTACTACTGATGGATGACTAAATCTTTCGTAACAATGATTAACTTTTAATTATTTTAACTAACAGAAATTAAGTATTTCCAAGCATATAGTTTAGTTGTTACTCAAATTGATTGTATTCAATGTATTTAATTTATTTATTATCGAAATTTTATTTATGTGATTTATAAACTTTAGGATGTAAACGTTTTGGCAAAATTTAATTATAATTTTAAAAATACATATATATTTTTTTAACATGGAATTTAAAAGCACACAGTTTCAAATCAAATCATACAAAACATTTTGTAAAAAAAAAAAAGAGTTACAGACACACAAATAACTTAACCAACTCCTGCAAAAAATAAAAATAAAAATAAAAGAAAAAGGATTTGAAAGTAAAAGCTCCCTAAAGCGAAAAGTAATTTTGAATTTAATATTATTTTTGTAAAAGATTTATTAAACTTTATAATAATTGAACATTAAAGTGATTCAAATCGAAATCATTTTCTATCTAAGCCAGCTTTTTAAAGATTTTAGTTTTTACTTTCAAATCAAATTTCATGACATTCAATCATAAAAGAAATTAATATAAATAATTTATATTACCATAATTTTAATTATGCTATAGCTCCATTCCAGGACTAAATAGATTTGCAAGTTTTTCGAAGAATTTTTTAAAAAGTCTTCAATTTATTTTATTATATTTTTTGGTTTCTCTGAATAATTCTGGCTAAAACCTGTAAATCTGTATAGTTCTAATAAAAAGCTATAATTAATAGATGTTTCAATTAAAAGAAAACAAAAAAAAAAAAATAAAATAATTAACAATAAAACTTATTTTAAAATAGTCAAATTTCAAAACATACATTCAAATCAAAATAAACAATAAAGCAAAAAAATAGTAAAGAACAAATACAAAGAACTATAAAAAAATAGAACAAAAAAAAAAAAATAATGATCATTTTATCACAAACACAAGTACATTCATACTTACATACTTACATACATGTTAACATACATAAGTGGATTTTGTGTACTTTGGTGAATACTATTAAGTATGATTTAATTTTTCTTATTTTTTTTTAATACCTAAAACTAAGTACGAAATAAATAAAGATCTGATCGGATTAATTCATGATTTCAAATCGAAATTAAAAAACTCTGAACCAGAGACCGGATTTTAATATAAAAAAAAAAAACAATCTTTTTATTTTTATTTCAATCGAAAAACAATCTTTAATGTTCAAAAAGTAATAAATATCCATTATAA
>MINK01173673.1:1455-14285 GCA_001735545.1 Phormia regina
GACACATTACTCAAAACAAATAGTAACAGACCAACATTATTCTGTAGACACATCATTTGGATAGCCCACACATAGATAACTTATATCGACCTCTACTAAATTTTCACTACACAAAAACTTTGATTATACTAATTGTATTTTGAAATTTCAAAAAGCTTTTCTAATTATTAGCCAGGATCTTAAGCTGAAACACAAATAACTAGAAGCGCCCGGTACGAAATACAAAATATAATGTTAAGATTAATATATGCCAGTAAAAAAAAAAAAATATAGTTGTATGTACATAAGTATATTCCTTCCTTAATTATTTTGTAATAATGATTTTGTGTTCATTGTTTTATATTTTTCGCTTTATACGTTTATAAGTTTGTATTTCTAGTTACCTGGGCTGTTGGTGTATCTTAGGAATCTCTTCTTTAGGTTGTTTGTAGATAGGATGCGAGTATTTTTCTAAATAAAATGTTGTTGAACTAAATAGCAAATATTGTTAATGGTTGGTTGGTTGGTTGGCCAAGTAAAAGCATCGTAAAGGATAGATATTTTTTATGTTTATTTTTTTTTAATAAAACATCTTTGTTGCAGTAATTATCCTTGTTTTTTCGTTGTTGTTGTTGTTGTTAGAGAAAATGAATGTAATAAATGTGAACAATTATGGTGCGGTCAGTGGAAAATTGTTGTTATACAATTAATTAATGTCCAAAATTGTTATATTTATGGCTTGAGAAAGAGTTTTAGTTATAAAAACGTTTTTAATTTATTTTTTTTTACAAACATTATGCTTTTAAAAGGAATAAGAAAAATATTAAAAGTTAGAAATAAAATGAAAAAGAAAATGGAAAATATTAAGCACAAGTACTAATAAATATATGAGTGTTAATAAAATAATAAAAAAAAAATACAATACATTTATTGTTTTTTTAAGTATCCTATTTCCTATTTATATATTATGCCTAAATAATGGAGTAGATTTATATTTATTTTGAATAAATTTAAATATTTATTTATCATACGCCTACAAGTTGTCAGAAAAAAGCTTTGAAAGAAAATAAGAATCTCAAAAAAATATATTATAAAATCGATATAAATCGATCTTGCTAAATTTAAAGAGATAGATTCTCGAAAGGATTTCCGATTATTTGATATATGTATATATTGTATATGTCAGTTATCGGTGGGCTTGATAAACTCCATTTCAACCTACACACAGTTGGACGGGGTAAATGGTGATAAATAATTTTTTTTCATAGACTAAATTAATATAACGATTAAATATTATTCCTACACAGAAAAAAAAAAACATTAAAAAAATCAATTAAATTATTAATAAGAATTTTTTAGTCATTTCAAATATTTTTCTAATTTGAAAAAATTACTCAAAATCTAAATGTTTATAGCAAATTAAATTCATATTTTACATAGAAAATTCTAAATTTCAATTACGTATAATTCATATTTTATTAATTGAAACTCAACCTATGAAAAAAAGTTGTATATTCAATAATTAAAAATAATTAAAATTATCATTTAGTTTTACTTATATTTGATTACTTTTATTAATAAATACAATAAAAAATTCATTGAAAGTCGATAAAATGTTTTATTCTTAGAAGTAAATATTAGAAAATTTAAATTTTGATAAATTTAATAATTGATACAATTAAAAAAGTATTTAAAATAATTTTTATCTTTGATAAATCGTATTTTTTTCAGTGTAATTTTTGTATATAAAATTAGAATTTAATTTAAAATCAAATTATTTTAAATTTTCAGGAATTTATTTATAAAAATGTTTAAAATTATTTTAAAATTCTAATTTTTATTTTAATTGGACTTTTCTCGAAAATATTTTGCTTCTGTCCATGTTATTAGTAAAATGTATATAATTTCAAATAAATGGTACTTAAATATTTGTACTAAATACAACATAAAATTCTAAGTAACATTTATATTTCATATGAAAATAAAATTACCATATTTAGTTGCATAACTCCAGTTCATACAATTTTCAAAACTTATCACTTTTATTGCAATGCAAATGTAATTTAAATTTTCCCATAACATTGCATAGTATGCAAATAAGCTTCATTTTAATTCCCTTTACACAAAATTTTATATGAAAGTTTCATTTTATTTTATTTTTCGACACTGAAATTGGCATATTTGTAAAATGTTCTACTTCTTCTTCACTTGCTTTCTTTTTGTCATGACATTTTTAACTTTGCCGAAAAAAATAAAAACTAAAAATGTAAAACAAAACAACATTTTGCTTAAATAAAATTGAAAAAATATACAAATAAAAAGCATTTTTAGAAAATAGTTTCCTAAAACAACAGTTTAGTTTTTATATACATTTTTTTTCAAGTGAAATATTTTTTCTTATGTATAACAACCATAAAATAATGGTTACGAGTATTTTGAAAATGAAAAAAAAACTATATACTCAAGGTATCTGTAATAGAAAATTCTTTTATATATAGTTTTCGTTTAACAACGAATTTTTAGTTTGATATTATAATGTAAGTCAGATAATAAAAAGAGTGAATTGTTTTGATGTATAAAATTATTAAAAAATATCTTTCTATTTATAATTTTAACATGTAGACCGCTTCATTTAATTGTAAATAAGGTCCATGTTTATATATATAGAATATAACGAGATATAGTTAATTAAAATACATTAAGTTTAATACTAAATATGAATTTAGTTCTTTATATCTTTTTAAGATAAACAAATTTGTATTATTATTTTTTTGCAGAATTTTTGAACTGTACAAATAAAGCTATGTTCACAGTTATCAAATATTTGACCAAATTTGCTTGATCAAAAGTTCTACAAAGAAATAGTTTGTCGTTTTTTATCTTGTAAAAATCATTTAACATTAATGTAAGTGAAAGATATTTCCCATTAAAATGGATACATTTGAAAGTGCTTTATACAGTGGTTACGTCATTATGGTCAAATATTTGATTAGTCTGAACATAGCTTAAGTCAGCTATTATTAATGAAAGGTGAAAGTTATTTTTCCATTTAAATGGAGAAGTTGGAAAATATTTTCAATTTATGGTATACTTAAGGTGCGGTCAGATTAGGCAAATGTTTGTTTCAAATTTGTTTGCGCGAACGTAATCAAAGTTTTTCTAAAGCAATGTGAAATTTATTTTATCGTCATATTGCTCACATTTATTTTCCCATTTTGTTTGTTCATAAAATCATAATAATATAAAAAATAAAAAAAAAACGACAATGCCATATGGTGTTCACGATCATAACCCATAATGCTCACAGTGCCAAAAGCGTCAACAACATTAATGTCCATCTACTGTTGCTTATTTTGAGCCATGAACCTCATCAAGAGTGCTTCATATTTTTGGTCATAGTCAATCATCGTCTGTGGAAGGTCAACGACTGACTTCCCGAACACCGCATCCATAATATTCTCTGTGATGTCATCACCTGACCGACCCATCTTTCTATTAGGGAGCCTTGTTCTACTCGTCTCCTTTATGGCTTTTCCAGAAGAAGTAACAGCACTCGTTGTCCCACCTACATCACTAGCACCCTTAGCAGTGACCTCACCACTATTTAAATATTTTTTTGCATTCTTAATGAAATTATTAAAATTTTCAACACTATTGCTCTGTATTTGTAGAATTTGTTGCTGAAAATTCCACACTTTTAGTAAATAATATGACTCAATACAATAATACTTGATTATGTTCACATTAGGAATATTTTTGTTTGTTAACAAATAATTTTGTTTGCCTAAAATCAGCTGATTTGATGTTTGCCACAAAAAATATTTTATGGTCACATTACGACCGTATCTTTAGGCTTAGAATCACAGTCGATCCAAGTGTATCCGTCCATCCATCCATGAAATTTTGTAATCTAACTACTGATCAAAGTTCTCAATAAGGTTAAATAAAATTTAATATACAGGTATTTTATTAAATTGATTTACAAATTTAAAGATTTAAAATTTTGTAAAATATAAATGAATTTATTCTTTTAAATATGTGCCTTCTTTCCATAACAAAATATTATTTGTAGCAGTTACATATGTAGAGGTTATGTAAGAGAATTAGAATAAAAAAAGAGATAGAGAAAAAATAGCTCGTCATATGCTTGACCTGAAAATAACATTTATTTTGCCTGTATTACATTTACGTTTGAATGAATTTCTGTCTCATTTAATTCTTGCCGTTTTTTTTCTTAATGCCAAACAAAAATTGTGGAAAATATTCATGTTGTCATAGAGTTTGTAACAATATTGAAATATTAAAATGATATTATTGTAAATTATTTAAGGGAGACCTAAAATTTAAAATTTTTAATAAAAGTCTGAATAAGATTTTAACAAAAAACTGCATGTTTAAATTTTTATATTGATCAGTATGAATATTAATCATGTTGAGCTTTATGTAAAGAAATTAAATATTTTATTTAGCATATTTCAATGGTTTTGTTTTGATTCCATGCGGATCTTTATTTTTGTCAGAACGAATTTTATAAATGTAACAAACAAAAAAATGTTCTATGGTGACTAGAATAATTTATATTTTTGAGTCAAACATAATATGTTTCCAATAATAATAATAATACATTGTATTTTTAAACCTAAATTGCTTTCTTTGTAAACATAAAAAATGTTTCTCACCATCATTAGTGTCATGATTTTTTTATCATAACAATAATTTTAAAAACTTTTTATTAAAACAGAAACATATATATACTTTTTCTCAATTGTAAAATGAGCTTTAAACTGTAGCTCTGAAAATTCTAAATGGAGTGTATACATAGGATTGACTGTAGCCTTCACATATTTCTATTTATCTCCCCCTTAATATATTTCATTCATTTCATTCTATTTGAGTTTAATGTATATGAATGAATAAATGAATGAATGAATGAATGAGTCTTAGAATTTCTTACAAAATATCATGTCTATGGTTCGAAAAAAGCACTACTTTTTATTAATTTTTTTCTTTCTTCATTATAGTTCAAAAAACGTTAAAATGTTTAAAAATTATTTTTAAAGTAGAAAATTCTATTGAAATTTAAACTTTAAATAAAAATAAATACAACAAAAATAATTGAAATATTTTGCTTTTACACTCTAGCACTCTGTCTCTCTTTCTCTTTCTCTCTTCAACTATTATGGTATGGTCAGGGGTGGAAAATGAAAATTTTGTTGGGTATCAAAATTAATTTAAAATAGTACTTTTTTGACCCTCAGAGTACTAAAATTAAAAACGACATCAAAATAATAAGTGATTTAATTCAGAGTTTATGCCAAAAATACATGGGCTAAAACAATACAACATTCTTTCTTCTTCTTCTTTTTTTGGTAATTTTGTGACCAAATGTTTTGGGATGAATTTACACCAGATTGAAAAGGTAAATTGCCCATAAAAAGAGGAAATGAAAAAAACTTTCATTAAAAGTTTTATTTATACTTTAGGGCCTTTTTGTTATGAAAAATGTTACAATATTTGTATCATATGTAGTCCCGACTTAGGGTTTGATTGCTTCACAATTGGAATAATTTTTAGGGCCAATTTTCTGGGGCCACAGTTTGCAGCGTCGTATTTTTAATAACTAATCGTTTAGCAGTATCAAATGATTCGAGGGAGTACTTCGGTACTTTTAAATGTTAAATAGTATCAAAAAAAGTACTATAGTATTAACTTTTTCATCTCTGGTTATGGTCTTTATTTAATCTTTATAATAATAATGTTTAGAAATTTAATTAGAGTAAATGACTGAAAAAAAAACTTAAAGAAACAGCAGCAATTAAATTTATCATAAACATATTTTTAATGAATTTTATATTGAATAAAAATTCTTTAGAAATTATTTTACACACACACACACAGCAAAAGCAAAAACAATAACAATAACAACACTGCTGTCATTGCTACTGTGTTGCTATAGTAATTGTCTCCTTTTTTTTTAATTATCCTGCCAGAGAAAAGTTTGCATGTCTGTGTTTATATTTTGTTAGTCATTGACTACACTTGTTATTTTATCGCAAAAATTATTAATAAAGTAAACACCCTTAACGTTTCCTTTTTTTAATATTTTGGATTTCATTCAAAAGGTTCTTTCTCACATCCAAAATATTATTATCTCTTCTTCTATGCGAGAGTTGGTTTTTCGAAATTCGTGTTATATTTAGATACAATTTTGAATCGCGTGAGACTTTTGTTTAATAGATTTTTTATTCTCTTTTGTTTTTGTTTTCTTGGTTGTTTGATTTCGCTTTTCAATTCCTTTGAGAGTGAGGGTATGAGTTTCAAAGTAAATGTTGAATGATGGCTGCCTTTGTTAATACATTTTTTTCAAATCTTCATTAAATAAAGGAAAAAGAAAAAAATATAAATATATTTTTCATGTTTTTCAAAAGAGGAATATATAAATATAAAAAAGCTAAAAAGACTAATTAAATTGTTATTTTTACTTTTTTTTTCTTGAATTTATTAAGCAAAATTAATGAAAATGTCAAAAGTGACATTTTCCTCTTAACAACCAGGTGTAAATAGAATTTCTTTTAATTTAAGCTGCTCTTTTGTAGTGTTTCTTTTACTTAAAAACGTAAAGGAAATAAGTTTTAATTTAACCCCAGAAATATAAATTATACACAATATTTAATTAGCACTTTTATTTTACTTAAACGTTTAAAGTATAAGAAAAGTTCTTAAAGGAAAAATTAAATTGTCATATAAAGGAAAAACAAAGTAGATAAAAAACCAAACACTGTTTATTAAAATGAACCCAAAAGAACAAAACTCCTTAGGCTTCAATTAATAAAATGTTAAATTTGAACATTAAATACTTTTAGAATTTCTTTTTTTTTTATGGGGGAAACTGTGTATTTATTTTAATTTTCTATTAAAAGATATTAAACGTATTTTTTTTCTCTCTTAAAGACAAGTAAGAAGAAGAAAACTAAAAGATTTTAATGCCATTCAGTTGAAACTCAAAATAATATTCAAACAAAATGTTTAAAAGAAGGGACGAATATTCATTAAATAAAATGAACTTCCCCCATGTTAATGGTCACGCAGCTGTGTGTTAATGCACGTTACTTCTAATCCACGCAAATATTTAAACACTCACTCACTCACTCACACATTTGCCTAAATTTTGTGTTTTTGGTATTTTATTAAAAGGCGTAAAAATGAACGGTATTTTACTAATCCACAAAATTGTTAACCATATAATATGGGGTGGAGTTACCAAAAAAAAAAAAAAAAAAAAAAAAAAAAAAAAAAAAAAGGAGAAAAAAAATAATAGAGGAAAACCCCAAAAAGGATACTAAAAATAATACATTAGATATTAAGGCGGATTTAAATAGAAAAAAAAAACAAAAAAATAGAAGAAGAAAAACCTTTAAAAGAAATTAATAGAGAAGAATTAATAGTCAGCCATTAAATGGTTAAATATGAATGGGTTTTTTGTTTGCTAATTACGACTATTTTCTTTAAAGAACACTGAAATTTAATTATTTTATTAAAGTTTTTTTTTAAGAAATAAATAGTACAGGGTAATATTGATTCTGTTGCCAGGGGTTTCTTAGTTAATTTGTATTAATAGGATCATCAAGTTTTAATACTTTAAATACCTTTTTAGCAATAGACTCAAGTTATCAAAATAAATTTGAGAAAAATAAAAAAGAAAAAATTTATTATATATAAAATTCAAAAAGTTTCAATTTTTTTTTTTGTTTAATTGATAATATACTACTGATCGTAGAAAAACATAATTTTTATTCTTCTATGAACAAGTAGACCTTTGTTTCAGTTACTCTTTTGGAACTGTCTATCCATATCCTTTTAAAATCTTCAATATTTTGGAACATGTCTTTGCTCCTCTTTAATTATTATTTTACAAAAGTCCCATATTTTTTCATTTGTCTTAGCTGCATATAATTCAGTGAATTGAATCGGCACAAAATAGATCTTGGCACAAAAACTATGTAATTATTTTGGCCACCACTTCAGAGCGTTCTAAAGTAGTAACATGATGCCAAATCGGAGCAAATATATGTAGACCCATTGTGCTCTCTTATGAAAGAAAAAAAAATTTTTTTTGCAAACATTCTTTGCTGTATTTTTCGACATTTATATTTATGAAGCCAAATTATTTTGCGGCATCGGTTTTCGCACCGAATAGTTTGAGTACTGAGCTAACAAAGGTGCTTTTATACTTTGCCTTCAAAATATTATGTGGACCTTTTTTCTGCCCAACCTTGTTTCATATCAATCGTCGAACTCTCCTGATACTATTTATTAACAACAAATCAACATGATTGTCATTAAAAATAATAACTGATATATTTTTCAAAGATAACTGGATCAAAGAGATTCTTGCAAATACTAAAATAAATAATTTTATTTATTTATTTTCTTTTTGGCCAATAGTAATGGAGCTATAAATATGTTTACTTTTTATTGAAATATTTTTTAAGTGAAAAATTTTGTGCCACAAATTATTTAAGATAAAAATCTGTAAATTGATTTTATATAAATTTTGCTGCTACCGTTAAAGGGTTTAATATATATCCTTATTTCAATACCTGTATAGAAAAAATTAGAAAATAATAAAACAAAAAGACTAAAAAATTGTTAATTTAAAATTGTTTTATGTTTTGATTTTTATTGAAAAAGTTGTTTGTTGTATTCGCACAAACTGCAAACAAATCCCTTTATTTTTTTTCCCCCATTTAGTCTATAAGTAGTTTGGATTTGTTTATGAACGAGAACGTATTAAGTGTTTATATTCAATACACTAAACAAATCTTAATAACCTTAAGGATTCTTTTCTTCTTCAGCTTCAGCTTCAGCTTTTGCTTCTCATTTTTTCAATTTTAAAAGCTTCTACTCTTTTTTTCTGATTTTTTTTATTAGTATTTCCCACTACAATTTATCGAAAAGGTTATCAATACAATATTTGTATAAAAAAAGTAAAAAAAGGAAAATAAAAAGAACAATGGGGTGAAAAAAAAAGAAAAGACTAGAGAAAAAAATAAGAGGTATAGCAGAGTAGAAAGAAACAGCAAATAAATTCAATTTTAATACTTGTAAACACACACTTATACTGTTTTCCAAAGACTTGTTCAAAACTAAAATTCAATTCAATACAAACAAAATCCCTTCGTTTCGTTTATTCTATTTCAATAAGCAACCAAGATTTGTTATTTTACAACTAAGTAAAGGAAATAGTATTTATGCATGTACATGTATTTATATACATACTAACACATACATATAAACAAATATATGTTTATAGATTTAGCACAAGAATATAAGAAATAACAAGAGCAAAAAATGTTAAAAGTATTTACATAAATTTTACATTAACTTGTAAAGGTTTTAAGATGGATATTTGATGACATCAAGAAATTAGACATGTATCATGCTCCAATACACACATACACTCGCACTCACACTTAAACAAACAAACAAACCAACAAACAAACGTAAAATCAAACAAACAGAAAATAAATAAATAAAAAATCTTAAAATAAAAAGGATCAATTGTTGTATTGTTTGTCTCTGTAAATGAATGTATGAGTATGTCTGTGTGTGTGTGTGTGTGTGAGTGTTGTTAAGCTCATCTATATACACGTGTATATAATAAGGCTTATCTTGGGGAACAATGAAAGAAAAATAATACTCAGTATTATATTTAAAATAATGATAATGATGATGTTTGAGATTTTATTTACAATCATAAATCACACCTTAAAATTTCCTTTATTTAGTTTTTTTGTTTTTTTTTTCATATTCTTTGTTATTTGTTTTTCATTCTATTGTTCTACATGATTAACCCATTATTCAATTTTTCAGTTTTTGTTGAATAATATATTTTTTTTTTTTGTATATTTTTTTTCTACAAGATTAACTTGAACTTTGTACTTCGTGATCGAAAGAAAGTTTGAAATGTATGCAAGCATAAAAAACAGATTTTATATGTTTCCTATTTTTTGTTCTTCAAATGTCAAAACATTAAATATTAAAGAAAACTTTATATTTTGTTTTTGTTTATTTTACTTTTCGTTTTTTGTTCTTCTTAAACTAATCAAAATAAATATTTTGTTTTATGTGTATTGGGGTATTTTGCTAACTTCATATTTAGTTTAAAGTTTATGTGAAATATATATTTAACTTTTCTAGCAAGAGTTTGCCCCCAATGGACGTATGATGAATGTGAAAATTTTCATATAACAAAAAGCTTCCTAAGATTTTCTTTACAAAACATATTCGAAATGTAAAATTTTAACACCTTTACTATGGAAAATATTCAAAGAATATTTCAATTCTATAAGATTTATAGTTAAGGTTTAGAAAACAATAAAGAAATTTAAACTTTTAATCTAAATAAAATTGTTTATTGTTCATATACATCTCAAGTGTTTTTAAAGGAATTTTATTTTTATTTTTATAAGAATTAAATTTATTTTCTTTAGTTATAATAAATTTAATTTCTAATTTTTTTTTTTTTACTATATTCCCTCCCAACGTATTAATAATTCAAATATAATTTACCAAAGCAAACAAAATATGTCAGTTATAATATTTGATATACACATGTCATCCATACACTTAAGTACATAAATATTAAAAGTAAAAACCACTGTTATTATTTATTCCTTTGGGATTAGTTTCATTTAAGTAATTGTTTTGCCACAAATTTGTTTGTCATACTTAAAACAATACATATATATTTTTATAAATGAGTAACTACATACAAACATAAATGTATACATATATTATAATAAAATATATCTATTTTTACTCAAAGCTATTTAATATCCCTTAAATTGTAAAAGAACTTAAGTAAGATAAAAAAAAAAAAAATATTTTAATTTTTTAAATCTTTGTTTTTTTTTTCTTAATAATTTCCAGTTCTTTTGTTGTTCTTTCATCTAACATTTTTAAGAGTAAAAAAAAGTAATTTATTAAAAATAATATTTTACATTAAAATATAAAAGTACAAACAAACTTAACGAGATGGGGAGTTTTGTAGGTATTAAAAGAAAAACATTTATTTATTTTTATATGTATTTAAATCCTGTTTTTACTTGTACATATGTACATAGATACATTTATACACATACATATGTATATACTGCAATGCGTATTTAAATATTATGTTTGTGAACTCTCCCATTTTAATAAGTAAGAGACTGAAAAATAAACAATTGTGATTCCTGGATAAAAAACATCGACGTCAACAACAACAACAATAATAACATTAAAATTAATAATAACATTTATGTATTACTCACATGTATGTGTATGTGTATATGTGTATAAATACTCATATGAATATCTATTGTCTTTGTTAATTCTTTAAATGTGTACTTAATATGTCTGCATGTGTGTGCACAAAAGTATTTGTCATGATTGAAATGCAAACTCTTTGTTTTTGTTACTTTTAATGTGTACTCGTGTGTAGGTTTTTAGTTATATAAATAATGAAAATTTGAAATTAGCATTTTGTTTTTTTCAATTTGTTTATTCTACAACTTAATTTTGTTCAGTGTTGGTTTTTAGCGTATTTTTATCGACTATTCGATTCTGTTAAAATAACTTTAAAAAATGTAAAATTTTATTTATCTAACTCTGAAAAAATATTTTTGTTTCCGTTTTGGATTAGAAGGGGGGCTATAGCCAAAGAGGTTTATATGTGATTTTCAATTATCTTTGAGTTCGAAGTAATCCATATACTATATAATACTGGACCATAAGAGCCCCTTGGTGTTACCAGGGCTTGAGAAAAAAGGAGTTAAATTGGACTTTAAGAAAGTTCAAAAAAAGCTAAATATATAAAGCCAGAAAAAAAAGCAAATATAATTTTTTATTTACTGAGGCATTTATTTTTTTATTTTTTTATCTTTTTTTTTTAATTTATTATTTTTTTTGAATAACCATTATCTTCAAGTTCTAAACGTAAAAGAACAATTTACTTACTTTTAATTTCTTCTGTTCGAATGTTTCATCGCCTATTATACACTTAAGATAATTATGAAAAAAAAAATCATTTCATTCACTATTCACGTTATTTTTTCCTCCAAATTCTTATTTGCGTTTCTAGTGAAAAAACTTCTTACTTTATAAGTGTTCAGGCTAGTTTTCCTTTTAATATTTTTGACAAAAATTCAAAAAGGTTATCTCTTTATAACACTTTTTTCCACAGATTAGGTGCTTTTCTCTCGAAATTGTTTCCAGTTTCTACAGCCTGGATATACCATTTTTCTTTCACTACCAGATTTCCATTTAGCTAAATCCTGACTTTTTCGTATAATATTATAACCCAAGAAACTGTATTTTGTAACATGAGTGCCTTCCTACCAATTGCTTTGTAGGATCAATATAAGATTTTATAAAAAATTAGAGTTATGTGTTTTCATGTTTTTTGTTCAATTTCCATTTTAGAAAAAACAAGTTTTGCTATTACCATGAAATTTAGCACACTGCTAGTGAGAATAATGACAAATGTAATCCAGTTAACAGAATTATTTATATTTCACCACATCAAAAGTAATAAGCCCAAGAGCGCAGTCCTTATTTATCAAATTTCAACTTCCTACGATAATTGGAATAGCTTTATGATTATATAAAAAACTTGAAATTTGTTATAAATAATTAATAATAATAAATACTAATAATAATGTATCATTTATATAAAGCGGATAAACCATTTTCGAGATACGCTAAGATATGCTCATGTAACCACCTATAAGTGGAAAATTTTTGACGTCGTAGAACATAACTCAAATTAAACTGTTTATAGTTTTGAATATAAAATTCAGATTAGTCCT
>MINK01173674.1:0-20435 GCA_001735545.1 Phormia regina
TGGTTACATATCAGGTTAAAAGTAAGTGCTTGCTAATCTACTTTCATGTAATGTAGAAACTATGTTGTTATAATTGAAAAGTAACTGCATCTGTAACTACATGTCATTACCAAGTTTTTGCTGGGTAGGCCATTCATCTGCTTTAATATTAGGTCCTATACAAATAGTTAACTCTAAATTTATTAATTTATCTATTATATTTATAATAAGATTTCATTTTTCTTTATCCATAAATCTCTTAAAACTTTTTTTTTTAAATTTCGTATCACAATTTAAATAAAAATTGAAAGTATTTGCTTCAAAAAGCTTTAAATAAATAGGGTTTTATCTCATACAAGCAGTCAACATTTCCAAGTAATTTTTCAAAATGAAAAAAAAATATTTATACATAAATACTCTTAACTTAAATAAGAAATGAGAAAAATATTATAAAAAACACCTAAATCCCTTTAACAAATAGACTTTGTTCTTTAATGCTTATATTATTTATTTTTTATTTTTATTATTTAATGGTACGAGTAAATATATTTAAAACAATAAGGTAATCTTATGTTACAGGTAAAAAATAAAGAAAAGCTTAATATTTACTTAAAAAAAAATATTATAAAAAAAAAATACTATAATATTTGAAAGACAAAACTGAAGAGAGAAAAAAATAAATAAAGAAGAGTATGTAAACATTTGTAAACTTAACTACAGACAGAAAAAGATAAAATATATTTAACTTACAGATATAATGTGGATAAAGAAAAAGATTTCATATAATGCTGGTGCTTAAGACTAAGAGTTAAACTTGTAAAACACTTAGAGAAATAAACGGGGGAAAGTAAATACAATTTAGTTTCCAAAACTTAGGGTACTAAATTAGAACAGGTGTTTTATATAAAAAATTGTAATATAAAGGATATTAGACATCAAGAGCTTAATCTATATAACCACTAAAAAATTTAGTATCATCTGTTTTAAATATTAAAACAAAGGTTCAGAAGACCTCACCTTTTTGTCAGTGTATAAAAAGAAAACATTTCACCTATTTCATGTTCTTAAAGGTACGTACGTACATGTCTTTATGTCTCGTGCAACATTTAACTTTCTGTCTATGTTTACCCAAAGAAACCTTATTAGAACCAAAAGAAAAAAATTAAATTAAATAAAAAAAAATAAAATTTCTGTTTGTCTATTGTATCTAAAACCACACAATTATGTTTTGTACTAAGACTTTAAAAAGAAATAATTTTTAATAAAAGAAAAAAAAATTAAACAAAACTTTATTTAGAAATAAAACAATTATTTACATTTTAAATAAAAAAATTCTGTTGGGTATGAGTGTTTTCTTTCATTTCGTTACAATTTAAATTATATGTTTCAAGTGTTTGTGAGACAATAAATTTATTTAGTTGTTTTAGAAAGCGTGTTGACAACACAGGCCGCTTGTATTACAATGAAAGTACTAGTTGCAGGCTATAGAAAAAACAACAACTATATATAATTCCATTGTTTATACATAAGGAACGTGTAAAAATGTATAAAGACAACCACATTTAATTGTATATATGAAAAGACCAAAAGTCCAATATCATGGCACTATACCAGAGCCACAAGTTCATGAACTTGAACATTGAACTTCTGTTTAAACAGCTACGAAAAAAAATTTAAAAAAACAATAATGGAAAACAATTTAGAACAAAGACAAGGAGCTTAAGATTAGGTGATAGAAAGGGTGTAGACGAGGAAATTTTTACAAAATAAAAAGAAAAATAATAAAGAGCAGAATGAGGTGATCAATATTGCAATAAACAAATTTTAATTATATTACAAAATTTTATAATAATTTAAAAAAAAAAAATATCATTTATTAATTATAAATTATCTATATACATGCAGGGAAAAAGCATGGTTATAACATGATCACCACAACTATTTAATGATTATATAACAGTTTTTCATTGATTACAATAATACCGTGTTCATGATAGCAATGTTTATGATTCTGTTTTATCATTTAATGATTACACACAATCAAAATTTTAATATGGTTCACTGAATCATAAATATTTTTGTATGAAATCATATATATGAAAAATCCAAACAGTTAGTTGATTCTACAAATAATAAGTTAATTCTAGAACCAATTACTTAATGTTATAATAATGTTTAATTCTACAGCCATTAAGCCAATATTTTTAGTCCAATAGTTTGTTAGTATATTAATTCTCATTTAGTTCAGGTATGAACAAATATAAATTAATAAAGTTTTTATTTTTATTTAGTATGAAGAATGTACCACATATTGTGGTACTAAGAAATAAAAATATGAAAATTATATTATATATATGATAAAATTAGTGCATATATATGATATGGGATTATAAATATGATGAAATGTGATTATATATTTGAAAAAAAATGTAATTATAAATATGATATCTTGGAATTATATATATGATAAAATGTGATTATATATATATATGACATAATTATATTATATATATGATAACATGAGATCACTAAATGATAGAAACATGATGAAATTGAAGGCAATATTTAAGATAAGAAAAGGTTATAAACTTTACTAATAAATGATTAAATGAAATCATAACAATGATTACATAGAAATATACTTATTGTAACCTGGAATTATGTATTACAATCATAGTATATTGCTCTTTGTTTATGGTCACCTAAACCATATTTTTTCTCTGCGTGTATATAAAAGAGTAACGCTACTGACTGATTCATCATTCCACAGCCGAAACGGCTGAAGCTAGAGAGACGAAATTTTGGACGTGGGGAGGTCTTTATCCATATAGATCCACTAAGACGGGATTTTTGGAAATTCTAATGTTTAGGGGGGTAAAAAAGGGTAAAAACGGGAAAAATCGGTAACCTTATAAATCGCAAACAAATAATGATACAATAAAAGTTGAATAGTTATCATAATTCATTTAAAAAATAATTGGACAGGTGTCTGGTACTTTTTTGAAAATCAGCCGTTTTAGAGAGAAAAAGGCTAAAAACTGTATTTTGGTACTTTTTTGGCACCGCATTTATCTTTGAAACCAATGAACATACAGATAAAATTTATATCATATTTATAACTTATCAAAAAATGAGAAATACAAATTCGCTACTTTTTAGAAATTTAAACGTTAAAAGGGATAAAAATCGTACCTACTTTTTTGGTACTTTTTTCATAAAACATTTTTTTTTATATTTATTAAAATATTCATATGAGGATTTTAATATGAGATACTAATACAAATTAGAAATTTATGGGAATGCAATTTTTGATACTTCGAAGGGTGAAAAAATTACATAAAACAGGGGTAAAGGCGGGAAATTACATTTTATTCAAACTTAATAATGAGTTTTCAATTACATTAAACTTAAAAATATAAGATTAAGAAAATGTAGTCCTATGTGGATAAGAGTTCACAAGGGTATAATTCATGGTACTTAAAGATATATGGTCCTATGAGTAAGAAATCAAGAGAAGGGACTTTTTTGTACTTTTTGTTCTTCTTATGGTATCTTTTAAATTTTCTGTAATATTTTACCTTGAAACATGAAATTAAATATGCATGGTCCGATGTTGGAAAAAATTCACAAAGGTGGATTTTATGGTACTTTTACGTTCCTCTAATGGTACTTTTTGAATTTTCTATAGTTATGAACCTAGAAACATGAAATTTGGAATGTGTGGTCTTTAGTTAATAAGAATCCATAAGAAGGGACTTTGTTGTACTTTTTTGTTATTTTAATGGTACTTTTTTGAAATTTCTATAATTATGAACTTAGAAACATTTAATTTGGAATATGTGCTCCTAAGTGAATGAGAATCTATAACAGGGGACTTTGTGGTACTTTTTTGTTCTTCTAATGGAACTTTTTGAATTTCCGGTAATATATAACCTAAAAATATGAAAGTAAGTATATGGGAAATGAGCGGTCTTTAGGTACTTTTTTGTTCTTCTGATGGTACCTTTTGATTTTTTTTATAATTATGAACCTTGAAAGATGAAATTAATGATATGATAAGACAATGATAAGAGGAGATTTTATGGTACCAGTTTGCTCTGATGGTACTTTTTGAATTTTCTATCATTTTTAATTTAGATACATGTCCTAAGTAAACGAAAATTCATTAGGGGACATTGAGGTACTTCTTCGGTTTATTATATTTTTAAAGAATTTCGAACTCAGTGTTTCCAGTCAAAACGGATTCCATGTAGGAGAATTTTTCATAAAAAATTTAATTTTAATTTATATTATTTTTTAGTAAAACCCGCTCAAAGCCTGCTCAATCACCTCGTAAATTATAAATAAATAATTATAAGTTTCAAGTATTTTTAAAGATAGTGGGTACCATTTTTCTTATTAAAAAATTTAATTTTATTTATTTATTTTGGCCCAAAATTTTCCGTACACTTTCTTTATACAAGAAAATATATCTGTTGACTTTAGCTTGTTTAAATATCTGTTCTAAATATTTATTTATTTTTCTTCTGTTCTATTGTTTACCAATGTTCCCCAGTCTGAGGCATCTGTTTACACTGTAGTTACTCATTACATTTTACAGAAAATGTTTTTTTTTTTTTCTTTATTTTTAACTTTTGTTTTTTATTCATTAAGTAGCTACTTAGTCATATTATTTTAAATAAATACTTCTATCAAGAGTGTCTCTTATAGCTTTTCTTAAAATAATTTTTCATTGGAATCTTGTGGTAATTATCATGTTAAATATCAATTGTCAGTTTATAATTTGTTGTTAATTAAATTGTAAATTATATTGTTGAAAAGCTAAGAAAGTATAAATAGAAATACCTTTGGAACAATTAGAAAAAAAGTAGAAAATAAGAAAATTATTTTGTAGCCTTTAAGAAGTTCATTTAAAAGTTCAAATTGATTTTAGCTAAATTCTGTCATTAGGGGCCTGAGGTAAATAATTTTTTTTTTTTTTAAATCTATTTTAATAATTTTGTTATTAAAAAAATATTGTGATATATTCTTAAAGCTTAATTACGCCTGGCTTTTGTCAAACAAATTGCATTTTATTTTAAAATACAGAAACTACTAAAAAAACACTTAAAAATGTTTTATGTTTCAAAAACTTATTTGTGTTTTTTTTTTTTTCATTCTAAACATCAACAGATGTTTGTCATCATTAATATAAATGATTTTTAAAAATATTATTTTAAAAAGAATATAATAATATTATTAGAATGCAGCAGTTTTTATCAAAGTGATTTGTTTATAAATTGATCCAATTTTCAAAGAATATCTTTTTAGGGAATTCTTCAAAAAAAAAGTTTGTTTAAATAATAAGGCTGTTTGAAATATGAATAAATTAATTTAAAAATTCTTTGTATTTTTAAATGCCTTAATTTCTTAGAATTATGATTTAAAGAAATACGTTTTAACATTTGTTTTATATTTTTAATCATAAATATGTTTAAAATTTTCAACAAATAAAACTTTTTTCTTTGAATTCCTCTAATCTGCTTCTCTTTTTTTTATAAAGATCATCATCAAAAACATAAAATCAAAAGTGTCAAAACCAATTAATTACCTTCATCATCAAATTCATTGGCCCTTATACTCCTTTGTCATTGTCTTCAGTGTCATCTTTATAAAAGTATATTTTTTTTTTTCTTTTCCTTAACTGGCTTGTCAAATGTTTAGTCTTATTTCTTTTTTCATTCATTCTAATCATACCGTGTTACCTCAATTGTCATTTGTTTTTCTAATCGTATTTCTTTTTATAGTTTCATTGTATGTAGGCCTCTTAAAATTGTTCACATTCATTGAATCGTAAGCAATAGATTGTGATCTTTTGTTTTCGTATTAGTTTTTTTATTTTTTCTTTTCTATTTCACTTTTATCAATTTGAGTTTTTCTATTCAGTTGATTTGATGATTGAAATCTTTTTGATTTATCCACATTTCAATAACTTGGATCATGTGTCAATTTTTGTTGACATTTTAGAAATCATATTTGACGTTTTTAAAAATATTTAAAGAAATTTTTATTGTAAAGAATATTAAATACATGTATGTGAATTAGATGATACGATTAGTAGTTAGGTTATTTTATATGTATGAGGAAAACATTTTTATTATTTAAAGTTGATCTATAACTTAAGATATAAGATATCGAATGCTTGTAGATAATGTAAAAATATATATAATATTTTTTTTTTTTTGGAGGACTTTAATAAAGTTTTTATTTTAGTTAAGAAATATTTCCATGCAGCACAGTGGTCCAAAACGATATTTTGAAAATAATTTTGTAATTTGTAAACCTTTGGAGGAATCTAAATAAAATTTCTTACGATTAAAACTGAGTAGTTTTCGAGTTCATTTGGAGGACTACAGGCTGCTAGAGGGTTACGGTAATAGAGGGTAGACCTCCGGTAATAGAGGATACCTCGAGTATGTAAAAAAAAAAAATCAGCAGAAATAAATTAATGGCAGGAATATAAGAATCGTTAGAACATCGTCATATAATCATAATGTGCTGAAACCTCTCTTGACAATGTGCAGAAAAACTTTAAACTAGAATTTTAATCATATTTTTAATAAATAATGTTAATTATTAAAATTTAAACAAGTAAAAGTATTCCAATGAAATTTTGTCAAAATATAAATAGATTTGATAATCAGTGAAGTAAAAAAAAAAACTGTTATATTTTTGTACAAAAATACCCGAAATTCTAGCATATGAAAAACTTGTTTCAATAATTGACTTTTTTTCCTTAAAATGGTCACCCTGAAAATTGTCTGCAAAATACTAGTACGATATAAGAAATTTAATGTTTTTTTTTTCAAAAAAACTCATGGTGGTCTTAATATTGTCCCTAGAATTTTTTCTTAAATATTTGCCAGATTTTTTACAAAATTCTAAATAATATTGTTGCAAGAATCATATAATTATAGGAAACCAGAAAAAAGTTATTATTGATCTAAAGTTGGAGCTTTAAAAAAATTTTAGATTTTATAAAAAGTTATTGTTTTTTTTTTAATATTAGCGGTCAAATATTAAGACCCCTAAAATTTTTCTAAAATATTTGCCACATTCTGCACAAAATTCTAAATAATTTTTCTGCAAAAATCATATAATTATAAGAAATCGTTAAAAAGTTATATTAATCTAAAGTTGGAACTTTAAAAAAAATTTACTTCAAATAGGATGGCAATATTTATTCAGTAATAAAATTAGTTTTTTGTTCTGGGCTTTATCATTTGTTTAATGCCTTCAAAAGAAAACTTCTTGTTCAATGACTTCAAAAGAAAACTAAATGTGGCGGAATTTGAGACAAAGGTCTGTCCCCCAGCCCTATCCAAATTTTGTCAATTTTTGAATTTATTGTTTTCTTTTTTTTTTTTTTTTTTGATATCTTCTCAAATTGTAAAGCTGAGATCGATTTAAAACTTAATCTTAGTTTTTGAATCCTGTATGTAAGGTATACACCCAAATAACGACATTTAAATGAAAAAAACTAAATTTTTAAAAGAAGCTTTAGTCAAATTGAAATTTTGGATATTTCGTAGTAGTAGGAAAATAGGAATCTATTTATTTTCTTCTTTTAAAGACAATATTTTTTATATTGTTCCAAAATTTCATAATGATACCTTTATTAATGTAGATTTTATTTACCCAGCAAAAACTTTGCTTTCCTGGTAAGCTAGCAGGTATACTTGGACTTGGATAACTAGTTATTTTTGTTCGAGTTGTCCATGAATTCTAGTAGTTATTTTTTGACTCTGATGATACTAAAAAATATGTACCTAAACAAAAAAAAATAAAACAAAACACGAAAAAATTTGTCGTCAATGAGTATTGAACTTGGGACCCTATTAACTAGTCGTTTTTNNTATACTATTGAGTACTTATTTATATAATGTAGAGAAGGCAAATAATAATGATGCCTACTTTCTAGGAAAGTACTTTAATTAATAGTTGTCATTACCGAAAAACAAAGAGTTTTTGCTGGGTAAGTTCATATATTACAATTTTTTCGAAAAATAACACTAAATACAAAAGTTTTACTTTTTTGAACAATTTAAAGTATTTAGCTTAAATATTTTATTATTTATATATTTTTATTATTCAAGTAATAACCATTCCAATGACACAAAAAAAAAAACTATTTGAAATCTGACCCCCCTTCAGCTGCAGCATTCTTTGTTTTTTTAAATAATTTCATATAACTTTTGAATGGATAAATATATTTCAATAAAATTTAACATAGTTATTACTGAGGTATTTTCCAACTGTTGTGAAGAAGAAACAAGTTTCTTGGTGGGTCAACTCGAGTATTATATAAGAAAGATTTAAAGGAGTTTCAGAGATTCCCTTTCTGTTCACAGACCAGATATACATTTGTGCTCCTAGAAAATACCTTAGAAATAATTTTGTGTAATTTCATGGAAATATATATAAAGGTTTAACAAAATTATTTATGGAAACACGTTGAAACTTCTGTGAACTTATATATAGTAGCTAGCATTAAAAATGCAACGCTATGTGATATGATCTCTGTTCGCATAGTCCTAATGTAACAGTACTATTATGATTTTATTATTGCATATAAATATGTAGAATATTTTTGTGAGTAACGAAAATATTATTATAAAAAATGCAATTCCAACAAATATTTTCTATAAATAAGCGATCAAATATTTATGATAGTTTAGCATAACTTCATAATTTATAATTGAGTATGACCTTTCGGCCGAAATAATGCAACTACCTTCGATCGTTAGTGATATGGAATCAACAGCTTAAAATATTTTTTTCGCAATGATAATGTCCGGTATCTCTATAATGTTCAAATATCCCTTGATTTTAGTCCTAAAACAAATTCTACATCCATCGTGATGACTGGACTATTGTACTTGTTCATTATAGTAAGTTTGTCTACATAGACATTCCCAAACTAAAGAAAGTCTTATAATTGTGAAAATGTTTTTTAAATATAATAAGAGTTTTAAGGATGATTTTCAAAATCATATGCTTTTAAATGTTAATATAAATAAGAAACTATTTCTATTACTTACAGTTTTTCTAAGGTCTAAGATCATTGATTATATCTTATAATAATTCCTACTCAGCAAAAGCTTTGCTTATTAAATAACGTGTCTTTTAAGTGAAAACAATATGAAAAACAGCTCCATTTTTAGTGCTATAAGTGCTGAATTTTTTCGCGATTTTTTCAATTTCACTAAGTTTTATTTGGGTGTTGAAACACTTGGTTAGGTATCGTTTTTTTATAAGAAAAATATAAAAAAAATATTTGGCTTGGACATGGAAATAAAATAATATATTTCACTCTTAGAAGTTGAACCCAATTTAAATTTATGTATAATTTTTTTAGCCATTTAAATAACTTTCATATTTACTAAGTAAGTAGTAAATCGGGCTACAATATAATGCATATAAGTGTTGGTTTTAAAATTAGAAATTAAGTTTTTCCTGGTATACATTCTCCCCCTTTATGATGTCCCAAACTCCTATCTCAAAATCATATCATTACCTAATAATTTATACATGAGAGTAGATTAGGTTTGGTTACATGGTTTGTATTTCTACGAAACATTTTACTTAGTTACATCATATTTAATATCCCAAAGATCCAAGCCAATTGGAATATGAAAGGAAAGTTTATAGTGAACATACGTTATCTGAATTTAAAGCATAAGAACTTAACAATCTAGTTCTAAGCTCCACCAGAACAGAACAGTTAGAGAGAGTATGGGTAGATTCGATTTCTCCTCGGATCCAATATCATAACTTCAACAGAAGTCATTAAAAATTTTACCCAGTATATTATAGATACTATAAGTCTATTTCAAGAAATAGACTTATTAACACTATAAGTCTATTTTAAGGTAAATAATGAAATAAATAATTATTTTTTTATTATACCTGGACAATGTTATTATACGGCACGTGGACTCATTCTTCCATTTAGCAATACCAAAGATTTCTTGCTGTAATATCTGCTTATTTTGCATTAATGAAATACCAGAGATGATCGATCATCTCGTCATCAAAATTCAACTTTTAATTGGAAATTTAATAAGAAATAATGTTACCAGGATAACTGCCATGATAATTAAATACAATTAAATGTCTCACTATATCATTAAGAGATACCTGGGATTAAGAAGTTAACCTCGATGTTGTATGGAGGCCAGCTATAGATCCAATGAGGGTATAGATCAACAAGTCTAAGCTATGAACTGAGTTGGGTCTTCGCCACAGAATTCATTTTGATAGTTAGATTTCAATCATTTATTCCGTTTGATAAGTTTCTGATTTCTAAATATAATACTTATTAATATGTTGCTTTAATTACACAGGCCAACAAAATCGCAAAAAATGTTTATAGCTGGAATAATTCTGCCAAAATTATTGTTCCTTTGGCTTAATATAGTGTAAAAAGTCAAATTAAAATTTTCCACCATGTCACCTTTTTAACCCATTGAGGACCAAAGAAAATTAATTTTCTTGATAAGTTTTAAGGTTATAAAATTTTCTAGATAATAGATAGAGGAAATATGTGACAAATATTTTATAAGCATAACATGGGGCTACAAAAATATTATACTAGACCCATCTCTAACATATCAAACATAGCCCCTAGATATCGTCATAAAACTATGAAAAATCCTCATAAAACTATGAAAAAATAAGGGATAAGGAGTGGGTGTATATGGGAAAATTGTAGTTTATATAACTAATAACTAAGTATATAACTAAGTAAAAATGGTAATTTTTAAAAAATCGCATTGACAGAAAATGCGTAGACACTCAAAATTTGAAAAAAAAAAAATAAAATCAAAGTTTAAATAAAAAAAATAACAAAAATTAGAAAAAAATATATCTTGTATAATTTTGTTGAATTCTTATTCTTTAGACTAAATATAGTGGAAAAAATTGAATGAAACATTTCCATCAAATCACAATTTTAACCCATTGATGACCAAATGAAATATGAACCTCTTTGAAAATTTAAGGTTATAAAATTTTCTATGTAAATGATAGATCAAATTATGGTAACATGAAAAATTTTATAACCTAGAAATTCCTCATGGAACTATATATTCTTTGGACCTCAATGGGTTAAAATGTTCATGGTGATTGGTATGACTATTCCTACAATATCTGCAATATGATTTACAAGTTCCTTTTTTAGTGTTGACCTGTGTTATTTTAAAATTCTATATTAAATACTATTGCCAGTCCAGACTATACTTTTTATATTTTAGTTTATTTTCGAAGTTTTTCCATCATTAATTGTAATCGCATCATTCAATACAATTGCATGGCAATCGTATTATGGCTGCATACAAAAAAATTTTACTTATGTAACCATAACATAGTTGAGGCGTCATAAAAATATGGTTACCTGATAACTTAAGGTGTCTTTAGCAACCGGAAAGATGTGCATAATAACTAAATTCCCACAACAAATTAATTGTGAATTTATTTGAAGGGATTTTGATGATTATAAGCAGATTATTAAAATTTATTAATGACGTCTTTTTAGTAAAAAAATTAACCAACTCATAATTTTTTCACCTATTTCAAATTCAAAATTGTTTAACTAAGAGGAAGAGAAAATTTGTATTAAATTTTAATGTCAATAGGAAATATGTTGGGGTTTTGAGTTTAGATATTATATCTTCATTTTTGGTATCGTATTGAGGATAACATTTTATGAAGGAAATATTGAAAAAAATTGTAAAAGATATAAATCCATATGGTTCTATTTTATTTATAATTTACTCTCATGAAACATGTGTCTAAAAACAATTTTATTTTTCCTAAGATGTTGTTACAAATTAGACTTCAATATATCATCCTTTTTAAAATATAAACTATATCTAGGAAATATTTTATAATTAAATACTTACAACATACAGACCTTTTTAATTAAAACACAATAAACTATGAAATAAAAGTCATAATTTCGACAATATCATTAGTGGCAAAGGGATGTTAATTAAAAACACTAAACACTAGGCAACATCTTTGGAATCCCTACAAACAAATTGAAGGAATTTTTAAAGAAAATACACATGTTATCAATAAAAAAAAAAACAAAATATTTAAACATAAAAACATAATTAGGAAGCAATATACAAAAATAAATGATAAATAAATGAAGGATGTGTTAGAAAAAGGTGTTTTACAAAAAGCAACAAGGAAGTTACTTTGAACATAATTTCTAATAAATGAGCATGAGTTATAAAAAAATATACTATAAATTATAAACATAAAATAAAAGTGATATATGTTCATTATGTAATGATCTATGTGCTATGTTTTTGGCAGTGCGTTCTTCTTTTTATAAATAAAAATTATTAAAACAAAAGTTCATCATTAGAATAGTAATTTATAAAATGATTTACTGTCTAAATGTTTTAAAGGGCCAGCTACAGTTTAGACCAAATATTAATGCACCTGCCTTTTAACAAATATTTTTGTTGTTGTTTAATAAAGGTTGTTTGTTGTTCTGTTTTAGCACATTTTACAACATATTTGTTGTACTTGGAGAGTTTAAAAATGTTTTCGTTTTATTTTACTAATATTTTATTTTTGTTTTAAAAAATAAGGTGTGACATTATTTTAATAATATTTTCCCTTACTAGACGTGGGGTACAATTGTTTCAACGTTTGTTTTATTCAGTTTTCTATTTTGGGTTTAAAAAAAACCCACGCCGAGTGCAGTTGATGCCATAAAACTTCATTAACCGTATCAAATGGGAATATGAATATAAATGAATGGAAATTATAAATGAGAGAATTTTGTTAAAGCACCTTTTTATTGTTATAGGACATACTTAATTAACTACTAGAAATGATCTCCATAGTTACATGATCTAATCAGTACGGAATAGAAATATATCAGCATTAAATCTAAATACAAGCAATTCTTTATAACAGAACTCCCGACCAACTTCACTATCTTTATCCCAAGCTTTTCTATGGTAAAGTTTAGAGATCACTGTTTTGATCACAAATTTTCTGTAGAGAAGTTTAGAGATTACTTTTTTGATCACAAACATTTTTTAAAGAAAAGACTAGATCCCAAAGTTTTTCTATTGTTTTGATTCCAAAACTTTTCTATACAAAAGTCTAGAGAGCGCTATCTTTATCACAAACTTTGCTATACCCAAGTCTAGAGAACGCAGTCTTGATCTCAAAACTTTTCTATCACTGCCATGATCCCAAAACTTTTTTAAAGATTCCAAAACTTTTCTATAGTAAGACTAGAGATCACTGCCATGATCCTAAAGATCACAGTCCTTTTTTAAAGAAAAGTTCTGAGATCACTTTTCTATTGTTTTGATCCCGAAATTTTCTATAGAAATGTCTAGAGACCAGTGTCTTGATCGCAGACTTTAAGAAAAGAATAGAGATCACTGTCTTGAACTCAAATCTTTTCTACAGAAAAGATCTCTGTCTTTTCTATAGAAAAGTCTAGAGGTCATTGTTTTGACCCCAAAAATTTTTTATATAAAAATTTAGAGATCACTATCTTTATCACAAAATTTTCTATATCCAAGTTTAGAGATCACTCTCTTCATCTCAAAACTTTTCTATAGAAAAGATCTCTGTTTTGATCCCAAAAATTTTCTATAGAAAAGTCTAGAGATCACTGCCATTATCTCAAAACTTTTTTAAAGAAAAATATAGAAATCACTGTCTTGATCCCAAAACTTTTCTATAGAAAAGTCTAGAGGTCAATGTCTTGATCAAAAGACTTTTCTATAGAAAAGTATAAAGATCACAAAACTTCTCTATAGAACAGTCTAGAGATCACTGTCATGATCCCAAAACTTTTTTAAAGGAAGATCTAGAGATCACTCTCTTGATCCCAAAACTTTTCTATAGAAAAGTCTAGAGGTCAGTGTCTTGATCAAAAGACTTTTCTATAGAAAAGTATAGAGATCACAAAACTTCTCTATAGAACAGTCTAGAGATCACTGTCATGATCCCAAAACTTTTCTATAGAAAAGACTTCTAGATCACTGTCGTGATTCCAAAATTTAAAAAAAAAATGTCTAGTGATCACTGTTTTGATCACAAACTTTTTTATAGAAAAGTCTTGAGATCACTGTGCTGATCACAAACTTTTCTATAGAAAAGTCTAGAGATTAGTGTATTAATCTCAAAACTTTAGAAAAGCCTAAAGATAACTGTCATGATCCCAAAGATCACTGTTTTGATCACAAAACCTTTCTATAGAAAAGGCTGGAGAAAGGTCATCATTACCGATCTCCTGTATGGTGTGATCTACGTTTAGTTTTAGTGTTGATATTTGTTCAAATCTGAAAGCCAGAATGATAAAATTATATTTGAAACAATTATTTTTCTTTTTTAAATCCAGTGAAATATAAAAATATTTTTATTTATTTTAAAAAGTTTTCACTGTAATTATAATTTCATGGGAAATTCATGTTTAATTTCGTTTATAGCTTCTTACATGGTCGCTATGAAAATAATCTCATACAACCCTGTTTTAAGTAAAAATATATTTATCATATTGTCAGTGATGGCTATATTTTTTACTAAGACTTGCTGAAATATTACTACACAAATGACAATTGTTTTTCTATTGTGATGTAAATGTTTGGTTTTTCACTCAACCATTTAAGGAATATTTTTGAACAGAAAAAAGTAAGGAAATTAATTTCAAAATATTATTATGAAACATAAGTATTTAAAAACATATTAATTATTTAAAATTGTTAAAAAAAATCTCCTACCAGAGAACTATTAGAAAGGGTTGATTTATTATACAAAATATTTTTATCGAAAAAGATTTAACATTTTTCTGCTACATTGTTTTGGGAAAATTTTTATAATTTTTTGGTAAAAAAAAAACTCCCACATTTTTCATAAATTTTCAATTTCCAAGAATCATTCACCTAAACATCACTCACTCACTCACACTCCCTTAACTAAGCAACTAATTAACCATGACATATAAAACGATCAACCGAATAAACTAAACAGCTTGTTAGACAATTCGCCTCATTTCAATGCAACTCAACGGCGGTAAGCGACAATGTATCAATGACCAAACATAATGCCATATTAATTTATTGTTACTTATTTTATTGAAATGCGTTTATTTTCCTCAATTCATATTTACACAAAACAATATACATGAAAATTGAAATTCTTTACACTCGACCAACTAACAAAAGCAAAAGCGGAGCCATACAACAATTAGGGGTTAATCAATTTACAAATGTTTTGTCCTTCGTCTCATTCACCATTTAGCATTTAAATGATAATCATATTTTTATTGAATATCAATAGAACTATTGTTAAAAATTTCTCTAGCCAAAAGCACGTACCATTTATTTCGCGGCATTTGAATTTATCCCAAAATAAAAGACAGAATAATAAAGAGTGCGAAAAAAAGTGCCAATTTAATGCATTTAAATTGCCAACCCTCACGTATTATTTTTCAGGTCACAGGCTATAGAAAGTGAATTTTTGTTTTTGGCTTATTGGGAATTATTTTCACACACAATTTATTTGTTCGAAAATATGGCTGTTTTATTTTCACTTAAATTTTATTTTATTGTTTTGAAAGTAAATTTGGTGGAAACGTAAAAATAAGGTTAAGGTTTAAATTTTTAGCGGTAGTTTGAATTGGGTCTTAGCAATTATTTTATATTGTTGTTTTGTGGTTTTTCAATAAATTAATAAGTAATTTTTTTTGAGAGAAATTTCTTTTATAATTCCCACAATGAGAATTTAATTGTTATTGTAAAACATGGCGTAATGATTGATTTGAAATTATTGTGGTTTTTTTTTTAAAGGAGGTATTTATTTAATGCTTTGATACAGAGAAATTAATATAAACTAGGAGGATCGGCAGAAAAATAATGATTACTTTATTATTATTTAGCAATATTCCTCATAAAAATCATGATTAGATTTCGAGATTAAAAGTTGCCATTAGTTATTAATCAAGCTTCGCTAGAAAAACTTAGCGATCACAAAATGATCAAGTCTTTTCTATAGAAAAGTGTGTGATCAAGTTTCTATAGAAAAGTTTTCATATCAAGATCTTAAGACCTTTCTATAGAAAATATTTGGGATTAAGATATTGATCTCTATACTTTTCTATAGTAAAATGTGTGATCAAGACAGTGATCTTTAGACTTTTTTATAGCAAAGTTTTGAGATTAAGACAGTGATCTGATCTCTAGACTTTTATATAGAAATTCTTAAGGCAAGTTTTGGAATGGAGACAGTGAACTCTAGAATTTTCTTTAAGCAAGTTTTGGTATCAAGAGAGTGATCTCTATACTTTTCTATAGATGTGTTTTAGAGTCAAGGCAGTGATCTCTAAACTATTTTATAGAACACTTTTGGGATCAAAGCAGTGATCTCTAGTCATTTCTATAAAAAATTTTAGTATCAAGATAGTGATCTACTCTCTTTTTATAGAAATGTTTGTGATCTAGACATTGATCTAGGCTTTTATAAAGAAAAGTTTTTTGATTAAGAATTTTTTGTAGAAAAGTTTTGGGATCAAGACAGTGATCTCTAGATTTTTCTATAGAAAAGTTTTACGATTAAGACAGTGATCTGATCTCTAGACTTTTATATAGAAAATTTTTGTGATCAAGACTATGACCTCTAGACTATCTTTAGAAAAGTTTTGGTATCAAGGCTGTAAGTGATCTCTAGACTTGTCTATAGAAAAGTTTTGGGCTCAAAACAGTAATCTCTAGAACTTTCTTTAGGCATGTTTTGGGATCAAGACAGTGAACTCTGGAACAAGTTTTGGGATTAAGACTTTTCTATAGAAATATTTTAGAGTCAAGGCAGTGATCTCTAAACTATTCTATAGAAAACATTTCCTATAGAAATGATCTCTAGTCATTTCTATAGGAAAAATTTGGGATCAGGAAAGTGATCTAGATTTTTTTATAGAAAATCTAAACTTTTATATAGAAAAGTTTTTTTATTAAGACTTTTCTATAGAAAAGTCTGATCTCTTGACATTTCTGTAGAAAAGTTTTGGGTTCAAGACAGTGAACTCTAAACTTTTCTATATAAAAGTTTGTGATGAAAACATTCATCTCCAGACTTTTCTATAAAAAGTTTGTGATGAAAACATTGATCTCCAGACCTTTCTATAAAAAGTTTGTGATCAAGAAATTGATCTCCAGACTTTTCTATAAAAAGGTTTGTGATCAAGGCATTTATCTCTAGACTTGTCTATAGGTTTTGGGATCAATACAGTGATTTCTAGAATTTTTTTAGACAATTTTTGTAATCAAGACAGTGATCTCTAGGCATTACTATAAAACAATTGTGGGTTCAAAACAGGGATCTCTAGACTTTTCTATAAAAAATTGTGGGATCAGGACAGTGATCTCTCGACTTGTCGATAGAAAAGTTTAGGGTTTAAGACAGTGATCTCTAGCATGACTAGAAAAAACTTTAGGGGTCAAAACAGTGATCTCTAGACTTTTGGGATTAAGACAGTGATCTCCACACTTCTCTATAAAAAAGTTTTTGGATCAAGACAGTGATCTCGAGACTTTTCTGTACAAAGGTTTTATCATCATACCAGTGATCTTGGGCTTTTATATAGAAAAATTAATGAGTGATGTAAATATTGTCACTTTGAATTTCATTAGACTTTCTTCACCTCAGTCGACCAACAATTTTGTATGTCTGAAATAAAATTTTGATCTAAAATTTATTTCGGAATAAATTTGTCTGGTGTTCTATAAATAACTAATTAACCATTGTTAGATCAAACCATTCACTCACTTATCATATAGTATATAAAGGTTTTCAAACACTCTTAAGTAGTATGTATATAAAAATAATATTTTAAACAAATAAATAAATAAATAAATAAATAAATATTAACTAGTAATGGTACACATAGACAATATTCTTAAAATTTGTTTAACTCATTAATACCTTTCATAATAATTGATACCCCTTTTGTATTTCATAATCAGGCATAGACATTCTGGTTGTCTGTCTGTCCATACATACGTCTGTCTGTCAATCATAGACATTATGTTAAGGTATTATTTTAAAGCAAACTACCATGTCATTGCTACTGTTTTACAATATTCTTAACAAATTCATTTATAAATCTATTTATTTATTCATTCATTTATATATTTGTTTATTTATTATTTTTTTTTTTGTTCATATGTGTATGTTTGTATGAACGTAGACGAAAGGTGCACCTTCATCATGATTTCCAACAAAAGGGCTACTGTTCATTACCTTCTGTTTATGTTCGTATATTATTTACATTACCAAATGACACCAGACAAGAGTATTTTATTTTTCTAGTTGTAAAAATAATTTAAATGTTTATTTTATTTAACATTTTACTAGTATTATTATATGTGTACATTGTACATACATATGTAGTAGAGTTCTATTCTAGTTTAGTTTCCTTGGAATTGTCATGTGTTTGTAAAAAAAAAAAATAATAATAAAAAATTAAATCATATTTAAACAAGTAGTTAAACAACAAACAAATGATTGTTTATAAATAAATAGATTTTTTTTTCTATTTTATAAATAATATTTTGTCTCCACTTTTTTGTTAAGTCTAGTAGTAATCGTTTTGTTGTTATGTTTGCTATGTATAATTGATATCCAAGCAGATGTTTTATTTTGAAAGTGTTAGTGATGAAGTTAGATTTTCATTGTACCTTTTGGCTGGTATATTTTTAATGAAAATTTGATTCAAGGGTTAATTAAATGACAAAATTAAAAAATGTGTCTTAGATTTAATGTAAATTGGACAAGCTGCTATTTTGGATATAATGAGTTATGTGGCATAACCCCCACCCACTGAATATCAGTTTATTGAAACTGAGTAGCACTAACTAAAAACTACCCTTCTCTTGTTCTAATAGCGTCTGTTTTCCTCTATGGGTCGGCTATCAGAACCCACTCAGCACTTCTCCTTTCATTGAGAAAGGGTGCTCTGTGTGGTATTAGGTCCGATTGGTCCTTTTGGACCCTACACTCTCGGGTTTGTGTCCGTCCGATTTCACCAGCGTCTGTTCCCAAATTCGGCGGCTTGGTGGTCTGCGTCTGTTCCTCAGCGGGGCAGCAGTTAACAACACCTGGCAGCAGGTAAAAAATGCGTGAAATTGTCCGTCAAATAAATGTCCGAGAAAAAGCCATGCCCCCGTTCCGGGTCAGGGGCTTCATAATCTCCGGGGAACCAACTCCTACAACGATGGTGATAGGCTGTGTAGAGTCGAAAGCTACTGCAACCCTAAGTAATCTGGTGATAACACCGGGTTAGACTAGTTCAAAGCTTATAGTGTTGCAGAAGGTCAGGGTAGAACACCTAAACTGGCCGACTGTGGCAAACTAAAGGCAACCCGAGCAGAAGCCGGTTGATTACATAAAAGCTGCGAGGAAACTCCGACTTCTGAAAAAAGTACCTCCAAAGCTGTCAAGGTCCTAACCGACAATAAGTCGGGTAAAACCCCTGTTTCGTCTACTGACGAAACAGCAACACCCCCTTCCAGAACAGGCAATAAGCCAGCACCCAAGCACAAAATACCTGCGCAGAGGGCTTCAACAACCAGGCGTTCCGCCTTGAGATTTACTGAACAACTAGGCGCGAAAAAGATCGAAGACCTGACCAAAGAGCAGAAAGCATCTTTAGAATGGGCAAAGGCTCATATTGCTTCTCTGAATGAAGCTTCTCCTTCTGCTCCAGCTGGAGCGGTGCCTAAATGGCAATGTTCAGAGAAAGAGCAGAATAATCAGAACCAGCAACCAGGGACTAAACGTCCCAAACCAGCACCGGAATTAACGAGGTCCTTTAGTGAGGTGGCCAACTTGGAGAAACTTCAGCTTTTACCATGTGAAATTTTATTTAGATATCTCGAATGGTTAAGGAATTATTTCCAAAAATATCAATCCTCTGTACAACCCATATTCTTATTTCGAACATAGTTGATCACTCTGAGAGACTATAGAAATCATTTGAAGGCAATAAAGGTAGTCATTTGATATCTGTTTCCAATATATTATCAAGTTTGATCAATAACAGAGCTTACGTTTTATGATTTCAATGTGAATTTGGTGAAATATGCACATTTTCATTTCTCTAAACAAAGTGGCCATAGTGTGTGTTATACCTTCTTCTTATTACCTTAAGTAGAAGAGACTCGATAAGTAGCACTGGTCTCGTGCAAGAGGTTCGAGCTTAAACCCTAAACTAAACGAATTTTTTTCTCCAAAACGTAAACGAAGTTCGTAATAGGTTTTTAATAAGGAAACTAAAATCTTTAATCTGGAAAATATAATGTAGATAACGCTTAAAACCAGGGAAAAATAGACTCTTAATCATACTTCTATTGACATCCCTAAAGAAAAGAGAACTGATTTAA